>CM076683.1:32934619-33169619 GCA_038501925.1 Xenopus petersii
TTCTTTACTGAGGTCACTGTGGTCAAAATTAGCTGGGAACCGTAATGTGTGTGAATTTCAAACTGTTTTCTTTAATTAGCTTACATTTAAATCATGTTTTACGTGCCATCACAAAATGACTTTTACAACTGACTTTCTTAGGTGATTGTGTAATGTTCTAAAGAAAACAGGCCAAAAAAGGAATTAACCCTTTGCAACTGCATTTAGAGATTCTGTTTGCACCAAACTCCGATTTGTAATGAAAAGTCATACAAGAACAAAGTCACTGCTGCAACATTTCTATATACCTCCTTGCCAGTGGCGGAACTACCGGGGGAGCAGGTTGTGTGAGCGGGCCAGGGCCCACACCCCCTCAGGGCCCCCCCGGCAGCGCCGCACGCCACTAAATTCACCCCAGGAGCGCACCGTACGGAGGGGGGCAGGGCCCGGCTGTGCGTCACGCACCAGGGCCTGCCCCCCTCTAGGAACGCTGCTGCTCCTTGCAACAAGTTTTGTCAATATTGTTCCTAATAAGCTGCAAAATCCACATCAAAAAGCTCATGGGTCAATCTCTCAACCCCAAAGGAAATATAGTGATTATACATGTCATCTGCTTGCTCAGTCTGTGCATCCAAGTAGAGCTCTTGCTCTAAATAAAGTCCCTTCATTATGGAACATATTTGTGTTGTGCCATGTAGAGGCAAATGGGCTCCCCTTGACAATGCCAAATGTTACCTGTGTGCCGAGCTTGTAGTATTTTAGCAAATTAATAGGTCTGGATGAGTCTCAATAATAAATCATTGTAGTAAACAAATTAAAAACAATTAAAAAACATTTTTCAAAACGTTAATAGAATGGCTGAACGTTTCTCCTTACCTCAGGGTGTTAAACTGGGTAATAACCCAGGGGTTGGATATGAAATATGTCATTTTGCAGAGGTTTTAAAGCAGTTCACAGAATTTTAAGGTGATTGATGATAACTCTAGCTACATCTGTAATCACCACCCTGTATCTGATAAAAATTGCTTCTACACTTAAACAAGTCCTCTGGCATTCCTTCTTCACTTCATCTATCCTACATTGTTATGGGTTAATGGCAAAATTAAAAACTCTTGCTTACAGAATGGAGTAGTGGTTTCAAATTTCTTGGTGATCTAGGGGCAAAATTGCAGTGATCACAGGGGTCATGGATGTCACTATGTCCTTTGGCATCCCAACTTTCACAGTTCTCCTCTGCATATTAAATGCTTTAATAACTAAAGCTAACAATGTTCCCAGTGCTACTATTGTGTCAATCTTTGAGGATGTACTAGAAAAATGACATATGAACCTCCTCATCCCATACACGGGAAACAAGGGAAAGTTGTGCTCACCACTAGTTTTTAAAACCATTAGGCGGGGGTGCAATGAGGCTGTGACCACAAAATACATATAGACAAATACAAGAGTCCTCTGCACTCAACCCATTATCAATATATTTAAGACAGAGACATTTTGTGCATACTGCTACTAAAAAATGCCTTACCCTTTAAACAACACAGGGATTGTTTGTCCATATATTGCAATATATTTAAGCTGGCCAACTATGTCAAAGTCATCCCTTGAAAAAGGCCCTAATGTGGGCCGAAACGTCGGATCTATGTACCGAATAAAACATTTATTTTGATGAAAAACATTGGTGTGCGGATCCTTACGAACAAATCTCTATATGAATTTTTGGACCCTGCAACCACAAAGATCATACTAAGGGGTCCGTTTACTAAAGTGCGGTAAATCTGACTTTAAGTTTCCGCATGTTATCGCTGAGAATATTTTAAGCCAGAATATTCGCAGCGACTAAGTTTACTAAACAGCGATGCGCTCAGAAGTCATTGCGATCACTTGCGGTAACTACGTTAAGGAACCAGCTTACGTTAGCGGTAATTTTAGCGAGTTGCGAATTTTCTGGCGAAAAATTACGTTTTTGCGAATATTTATGCTATAAAATAGTCTTGTTTTATGGCGGTTATTATGGCAATTTTTACTGTGACATTTATGGCCAGAAATGCATCTTCAAAACTCATAAACTTTATTAACTGTTTATTATACCATCCAGCAACATTACCAGAGTAACACCAATCAAACATGTCTGCATCATATAAACCCTTCTGCCAACAGAATCATAGGAACAAGAAATGATACCAGTCAATCTCTTTGCTTTATAGAAATGCACAGTTTAATGTAGCCAATCACAATGAAACCAAAAAAGCGTAGAGGCTGACGAATCCTTGGACTGTGATGCCGCTGCCAATAATACGACTCTGAGCTAAAACTGCTGCTTTTGCACCGGATAGAAGCAGAAGCCAAAACATCCTGTCAGCAATAGCTACAGATCTGTCTCCTGTCAGCAAAGAATGATGGGTAAAAAAGACCTAGTATTATGGGATATTTCCTGCCCCTTGAGAATTTTCTGGTGAAAAAAATACTTTTACGCCACTACATAGGTGGCGGTAAAAGTTTGCGAATATTCTGGCGTTAATTTTGTCTTTAGCACATTTCGGTGTTTAGTAAACAGGCGTTAATGTATAAGTAGCGTTATTTTCAGTGAATGCGATAACTGGCGAACAATTATTCTTGCGCAAGAAAAGTCGCAAGTTTATATTTACCGCAGGTTAGTAAATTGGCGATAACATATTTGGCGAAAATTCAGTCTATATTTTGTGCGAATATTTTTAACGCACTTTAGTAAACGGACCCTCTAGTGTTATATAAGTATTCCCCCTACTCATCCTGCAGCCTGTGAATGCCAATGAAGCTGTGAATCAAATGTATATTGGTGCTTGTTACCATGCCTTGACTTCTGTTAGTAGCTAGAAGCAGCTAGGAGCCTCCAAACTGAGGAGGGAGTTCTGTATTTATATGATGTTAAATGCACATGCAGATAAAATTGTATTTGTACTTCATATTGCTCTATTTCTCTCCCCTCCTATGGGCCACACATTACATGATCTGACAAGTCGCTGATTCATGGAAATGATCGTACCACAGGGTTTCTGTGTTTTAGGACATGTGAGAAACAAGCAAACCTCATTTAAGGAAGCCTGTTACACTATAAAATGTTCCAAATCCATATTCAACTTAACCAACAGCTGGGATATTTATTAGGCCTTATTCCTGTCACTGTTATTTTTACCCTTTGGCTTTTCAAGGTCTCCTCCCTGCAGTAGCATACAAATGAAAATTCTTTGTTTAAAAATCTTTAGACTTAAACTACATCAGCAGTTCACCTAGCTTCCTTTTAGATCCATTCCACATGTGTGCTCTTCTTTCACTCCTAGGCACTTGGGGGCAGATTCACTAAAGGGCAAAGTGGCTAACGCTAGTGACTTTTCGCCAGCATTGCCACCCGCAGGGACATTGCCAATTCACTAACAGGCGCAGGCGCCAATTCACTAGCTAACGGGACCATTGATAGTGTTTATTCAAACTCTATTGCTCTGAGTTTCCTTTGCTATCTCAAACCAGACAAGTGCTAAAAAGCAGCTAGATCTCCCTCAATCTTCTGTCACTTACATCATATCCTGTGAGCCGAAAATGCATTAAAGTTCAAAAAATGCTGGTAACTTTTCCTTTTTTTAAGCGGGATTGGCCGCAAAAGTCCTTACTTAGACTTCATTTGGGTAATCAGTTTTCTCTGATTTTTTAACATACGGAACATTCATTTTACAGTGGGCTCATGTGTAGGGCATTATATTAACTCTCTTGTCTTTATTAAGGTTCCCTAGACTTGTGTAATAAAAAGTGGTGACTTCAAGCATTTGCACCGACATTTATAATAAAGACCTCCATACAACTTTAAATTTCCTGCAGTATGTAACTTGACCTCAGCGCAAGATCACTAGCGAATTTTCGGTAGGCACAAATGAACACAAGCATATCTTCGCTATGAAATGCTTGCACAGCCAAAGTAAAGCTAGCAAAAAGTCAACGACTGGGACAAAACTTTGCATTTTTGTGAATTATCGTATTCGTAGCGCATTTGCGCCTGGCAAAGTGGTGGGAGGTGCGAAGCGGACGCTGGCGAAAATTCGCCCCTAGGAGTTGTGCTCATCACTTAATTAAACCATTAGGCTAAATATTTATATATATTGAGCTACTAAAAAAGTCTTCCCCTCTAAACAAAACAGGGGTTGTTTGCCCATTTATAGGAGTATACGGGCAACTATGTGAACTACAGAGAAAAGGCATTTCCAGCTAAAACATTATTTCAATCATTAGTGATTGCGTGATTGAGCTAGCTAATTGGCAAGAGAAGTAAAATTGGCAGCTGTCTTGCTGGGAGATTTGTTTTCTTACTCTGGATCAATATAACCAGTGTTTCACAAGGGTTGAACTTGACACTCTTCTGTCTTTTTCATCATCATTATCTATGTAATTTATTCAATGACTTAGCAACAAACAGATTGGTTTACAACTCCTGCTGTTTCACAATTAAATGGCTACATTGTTTATAGCACTCCCTGAACAGGTCTGTGAAACACATCAGAAATCTATGTATGTGTACAGTATATTTCTGTAGGGCTACTTATGTATACACAGTGTGCAAAACCTTTCATAAAAGCTTTATCACTTAGGGACATTTATTATGCTGTGTAAAAAATGTAAGGATAATCCGCCACACATCGCCAGGCTTTTCTTATGTGACTTCCGCCAGAAGCAATGTAAAATAATCCAAATCTGGGTTCGCAATGCATAAAATTACACACACCTTCGCTATTTATTTTACACCGATTTTTACACTGTTTTTTTTTTGTCGCGTTTCGTTTTACACAGCATAATAAATGTGCCCCTAAATGTTTCCAAGCTGTGTTATATGAGTTTGAGGGAAAGCGTCATTGATAAAACCTATCACTCAGGGTGATGGAGAACAGTAAGATTTGTTGCCCGCAGCTAAGGTCACACTGGGCAATAATTCCCCCGTGATTTTTAAAAGCGAATCCTGGCGACAAGTCATTCGTTTTGTCGATACATCAAGGCGCATGCAAATCGCGACCTAATATGTACACAGCGCGATTTGAGGTCGCCTGTAGCTTTAAAACGTGCAGAGACCCTTTGTGGAGCGATAGGTGAGAAATAGCATGTATATAGAGAAGCACACAAATCTCCCACAAATATACACACAAAGAATAGTAGCAGCGATAATATGGACATTTTTGTCAAGACGCTACTTAACAACGCTACAAGAGGCCGCACCAGTACAGTCAAACAAAACACGCGAGGCAAGATGTAGCGCACAGCACTATGGGATGATAATCGCTTCCTGGTAATAGTCGCTCGAAACTTTCCTTCTGCACAAAGGCGAACGCCTTGTCACCACGTCTTTCTTTTAAAAATCGCGGGCGACATATCGCCCAGTTTGACCTTAGCCTAAATCTATGTTACTGTGTGCAACAAATCTCACAAAAATTACTTGCCATTGTTTTACATTAAGATTGCTGCAAAAAAACACAATACTTGCAGCAATCTGGCTCAATCACAGAAAAATGCTAAAAATGCAATGCTGGTTCACTGCTTTTTTATTTGCTTGCTTATTGCAAGACTCTTGTCTAGATGACTCTCCCCAGATGTATCATACAGTATAACTCCCAGATGACATCAGGGTGTTATAATAATACAGTGGTCTGTTATTAGCAACATGCAGATGATCCATACATATAAGTGGACCGTCTGAACATTCAACTTGTATTCCTCAAAATGCATATTATATAATCTACTCCTGGCAGAAGGAGACGATTTCATCTTGCTTTTCTATTAGTTCAGATTCAGGAAGAGACATAAGCCCTATGTAGGGAGGACAGGTGGAGTGAAAAGGGGACATGACTAAGGGAGGAGTAGGGAAAGCTAGTGGGGTAGCAGGTTTGGAATTATGGAAGTTTTAGTGTAAAGGAAAGCAGGGATAAGCTTTTTAATAGTTAGGGAGAAAGTTTGGGAACCCCTTCCTTACCTTGTGACTGCAAGAGAAGAGACAGTGTTCCCCTGCCCTGTAGGAATGGTTGGGAGATAGTGTCGCAGCTTTTGGCATAGTGGGGATGCCGTACTGGGTAGCCAAAAAGGGGGCGGTTATGTTAAGGTGAGGCTGGTGTCGGATGGGCCTGGGGCTTTGCTTAGGGACAAGGAGGCACAGTAAATGAGGAAGTAGGTGGCGGAAGCTTAGCCTTAGGATGGAGAATGGGTTTTGGTTAAGAGGGTTAATTTATTGTAAGCTATTTGTTAAATGTTACATGCAGCCTTCAGCGGCAAGTGGTTTACACGTATGTCAACATGCTGTTCATTTGTTATAATAATGTTGGTCTGTTTTGGTAGATAATTTATCCTAAGTTAATGTAATGCAATGTAATAAATCAAGCTGCGGCTTTTCCACCAAAGATGTTGAGGTTGTATTTACTGGGGTGTTGGGGATGGGACTGACATTGAGTCATACTTAAAGTGTTGCTAACTCTAAAAATCTTCTTTTCAAAATATTAGTCTACATTAAAAGTTACCCATAGGTCATGTTGACCGGTTTTTGCAGATTGCTCTGCTTTTGTAAGTAATTGTTACTTGAAATTCCTAAACCTGTTTTGCCAACCAGACTGTCCTTTCTTAACCTGTCAGTTAGAGTTTCTAATGCTAACGGACTCCTGCTGAACAAATATGGCAGCCCCCTCATACAGGAACATGGGGTAAGAAAGGTAATGTAAAAACATCAGGCAAATACTTTTATGGCAACATTATAAATAGCATTGAAAGACAATGTTATGATAGATATGAAAAAAGGTTTTCTGATGTCAGTATCTCTTTAAGTCAGAAGTTTGGCCAATTGCAGGCAAATTCCAGATGTAAGGAGCAGCAAGATAGAAAGGTTTAAAGGAGAAAGAAAGTCTAAAATGAAATAAAACTGTAATTATTGGCTATTAAAGGAGAATTCAACCTGTAATTAAAAAACCCTCTCCCCCTACCCTGGGTAGACCCCCCTCACCCTTCCGGGCAGATTCTGGCCTCGGAGTTCACGGGCGCCATCTTCTTTCTTTGGTCTTTTTCGGTAATTTTGGCGCATGCTCAGTTGGAGAAAATTTCAGGTCCCGAACAACTGCGCATGTGCTGAAAGTCACAAAAACTTCCTAAAAATTTTTTGAAAATTTATGTGACTTTCAGGCACATGGGCAGTTGTTCGAGACTGGAAATTTACTACAACTGCGCATGCACCGAAAATACCATCAAGAAACGAAGATTACCCGATAAAAAGGAAGATGGCTGCCACAAACTCAGAAGACAGAATTTGCACAGAGGGGTGAGTAAAAAGTTAGGGGCATTTGCCAGGGGACGCAGGTAGGCTGGGTGGAGGAGGGAGGGGGTTTACCCAGGGTAGGGGGGAGGTTTTTTGTTTTTTTTATTACAGGTTGTATTCTCCTTTAAATAAATATATTCTTACCAGCAGTCTTTTCTTCATTCACTTGTTCACTAACTCTTGAGCTTAAATACTTTTTAAAATAATTTAATAGCTATAATGATAAGTGTATCCCATCCCTCCCAATATTTTGGAAGTAAAAAGAGGGACAAAAAATTTTTTCGCACGTGAAACAGCAAAAAAATGTTTGGCCATGCCATTTTCTGGGGCCACACCCCCTAATTACCATGTTCATTTTAAAAAATGTGGCAGGTTATAAAAGTTTTAAAATATTTCTCCTGAACTGACCTGAACTGTTTTTTTGTGTCTAGTGATGGGCGAATGTGCGCAGTTTCGCTGAAAAATTTGCGACTTTCGCGAAACGGCAAAAAATTCACAAAACCGCGCTGTTTTTTACGCCGGCGCCCGTTTTTGACGCTGGCGTCCGTTTTTTCAAAAACATTTTTTGACACCGGCGAATTTTTGCGGCAAATTTTCGCAGGGCGTTTCGCAAATTTATTCGCTGGCGGCGTATCGCGCAAATTCGCCGCAAATTCGCGCCTTTCGAATAAATTCGCCCATCACTATTTGTGTCTCAAAATTGTTATAAAGTATCTTATTTGCACCTGTTAGCTATTCTGTGCTCTCGGATAAAAGCCAATTAAGTGAGAAACTTTGTTTCTTTTTCTGGCTGTTCAGTGCAGAGAAAATAGGGACTTTCCAGTACAAATGAGGGACTGCAGGTTGAGCTGTCAAAAGAGGGATTGTCCCTCTGAAAAAGGGACAGTTGGGAGGTATGGCCTGCTGCATTACAGAAATCATTAAATTCAGGGCACACGCATGTGCATTTCAGCTTTCCCGTGCCCTGCGCATTTGCACAACGTTCGGGTCACGTGATAAAGCGGAACGTCATCCATGACGTCTCTGCCCCCCCACCTGCTTTACTCACTCGCCAATGAGATTAATGCTTCCCATTGCCAAGATAAGAAGGCAAGCTTTCAAGCTCCTGCGCTCCGTTTTTTCCCCAGTTAATTAGTGTGCGTAGGAGCAGAGGAGGAGCATAAGTACGTCCATGCTTATATTTCCCCTAAAGAGACGTCCGTGAGCATTTTTCATTATGTCACAGGGTCAGGAGGAGGCACATGCGTACTAGCCATGTATTGCAGGGGAAAATGACACGCCGATTTTAAAATGGTGGTGGAAAAACGTAAAAATAAGAGAAATTTCTTTCAGCTCCTGCAAGAAAACTTTAGGCTTTGTGCACTTTTAAATGTGGCCTTTCAGGAGGGGTGGTAAAGGCTAATAGTATCAGCTAATTTGTGTTTTTGACATTTCCTTCTCCTTACGATGAAAGGTCACAGCAAATGTGGGTGGTGCGAGAAGACAGTGGCCCTGGCCCCTGAGATGAGCAGAGGAGACAACCAGGAATGAACAATGAAACAAGTAAAGAAATATAATGAGGAACAGAGAAGTGAAGGGCTTTGAATGTTAGCAGAAGGATTTTATATGGTATCCTTTTCTTAACAGGCAGCCAGCCATGCTAAAGATTCTACATGAGGTTGAACAGGTTCCCTGTTATGAGAGAGCAGATGGATCCTAGTAGCAGATTTTAAGATTGGTTGTAGGGGAGAAAGCTGGGAGTCAAGAGGAACAGTTAGTAGGAGATTGCAATAGTCTAATGGGGACAGGATAAGGATGTGGATTAGTGTTTTGCCTGTTATTTGTAAAAGAAAGGGGTGTTTCTTGGCAGGGAAAAGTGTCAGGTGTTGGCAGTAGTATTAATATCATTAGAGAATGGGAGGAACTGTTCAAAGCAGCGTGCTGAATTAATATAGGTAATGGTTGTGTCATCAATAGTAATGGTGAAAGGAAGAAAAGGCTAGGTTTGGGTGGGAAGACCATGAGCTCAGTTTTAGCCAGGGGGAGTTTGAGATGGCATCACCTCATCCAGAAGGAGATAGTTAGGAGGCAGTTTGCAATCTTTTTCTGAATGTCAGTGGTTAGTGAGGGAGTACCTAAATACATCTGAATGTCACCAGCATATAGATGATTTGTAAGGCCTGACTTATTTAGTAATCTCCTTTGCTAAAATAACCCATAAGGTAGGGTTAATCATTTGTATTACCATTGGGAAATAACTGCTACAACATTATGATTAACATTCTAAATTAGTAAGTGCTGCCAAATAATATCCCTTTTGTGCAGTCAAAGGGTAAACAATATTGCAGCATCCCAATATTGTCTATTGTATCCAATAGACTACAAGTTAGTCATCACTTATTTAAAAATATTATATAACATGCACTGTTTTTTTTCAACTGCAGAACAAAGCATGAAGAAAAAGGCTAATGATAATAACAGAACACTGGCATGCCTTGAGTCACACTATTATTCTTAGGTCTGATAACATGTTCCTTTCTGCATCCACGTAGAAGGAATCAGGAGTAATCTCTCCTTGCGAAAAGAGACAGATGGCAATGGGAAAAATAAAGAGCTGAGACTGAAGAGCTCTTTCTGTGCAGTGTCACACAGTGAAATCAACTCATGAGAAGTGACAGCCAGGATGCCTGCTTCCTACCAAATCTAGCTAGGATCAAGGACATTGTAATAGTTCAATTAAAATAAGAATTTTAGGCTTTTTTTAGAAGAAAAAATTCTAATTATTAGCTTTAACTGAACAAAACACATCAGAGTTGCTTTTTCCTGACACATTGCAGACCCAGATTGAAACAGTTGCTATTTACATGCTTCTTTATTTTGTGGCACTGCTAATGTTAGCATGCAAGTTTTACTAATACCGCTGGAGTGGAACTGGAATTTGGACCAAACAAACCAATAAAACCTAAGCAGGGAAGCATACCGCACAATGCAATATCTAGTATGGGCTTACATACTGTATCTGTACAATGTAGATTTATTTAAAAGTGATAATGACACAGGAAGGAATGGGGAGTACTGTATATTGGAGTTTGTATGTGTATGTGAATTTTGTAGAATTTGTAAAGTACCATATGCTCCAGTGTCAGACTGGCCCACCAGGAAAACTCCAGGTGGGCCAAGGTCTCAGTGGGCCCTCTTGCTTCTAACCATTTGGCCTATTTCATGGTCTTTCCCCATTTCTTTATGGGAAAAAGAAGATTAATGATGAAAGAATATGGTATATTAACTAGATATAAAAAAAACTACGAGAAAATGATTGAGTGAGGAGAGGAGGAACAATGTTTAGGAAAGTGGGCCCACGGTCTTCCAAGTTTTTCTTGTGGGCCTCTGGCATCCCAGTCCAACACTGATATGCTCTTATAGTTGCACACACAGACCCAATGACAAAAAAAACTAGGTGTTTTAATGTATATATTTCACTGCTGTAAAAGATTTCCTGTCCCAGAAAGCTTGCAGTCTAAATGGTGCCTAAATCATAAGGACCTAAAATGATCGGAAGCTAAATTTTAACCCAGACTACATGTTTCCAAAAGACTTTTTATTAGGCAGTAATAAATAAAAAGGAGGAACACAGAAGGAAAATTTGATGAGAATATGGAAAGGAATATGGCTTAAGACAAAGTGACTCTGGGCACAAATGTTTTGTGTATTAATTTATATATATATATATATATATATATATATATACATATTTATTTATATCTATATCTATATATCGCTCTCTCTATATATATATATATAACTCTTTTATATTTTGTAAATAAAAACAATGGCACACAGGTTCTAATTATATATATATATATATATATATCTATATATATATATATATATATATATATATATATATATACAGTATATATATATATATATATATATATATATACAGTATATATATACTGTATATATATATATATATATATATATAGAGATATATATATATATATATATATATATATATATAATTAGAACCTGTGTGCCATTGTTTTTATTTACAAAATATAAAAGAGTTATAGATACTGTAGTTCCCAGCATGTTATTCTCTGATGAATGATCTCTCCTCACTTATTAACTTAGCTCATTCATTTACAAATTGGTAATTAAAAGAATGCAAACTAAAAAAAACTTACTGCTAATGATATGCTTGCAGGCTCATGTACCCTTGGGCATTATTTCCTACTCATACCTGAAGTTTCCTCGTGAGTAGTGATGGGTAGTGATGGACGAATTTATTCGCCAGGCGCGAAGTCGCGGCGAATTTGCGTGATTCGCCGCCAGCAAATAAATTCGCAAAACACCAGCGAAAATTAGCCAGAAAAAATTCGCCAGCGTCAAAAAAAATTTTCGCCAACGTCGAAGAAAAACTGCGTAGTTTTGCGATTTTTTTGCTGCTTCGCGAATTTTTCGGCGAAGCAAAACGGCGCAAATTCGCCCATCACTAGTGATGGCCGAATAAATTCGCCAGGCATGGATTCACCAGTGTGTATGTGTATTGTATATACTGTATTGGAAATATAGAAATAGTTGCAGTGTTTATAAGCCTGTGATGTATTTTGCACCACTTTATTCACTAATGTTGAAAGCAGATGTTATGGTGACCTATTGTATCATTATTCAATTTTAGCACCTGAATAAGCAGCCAGTGATAAATGAGTGAGTCTAGAATAAGTCAGGGCCAAGGAAATGCCAATCTGCCAACAGTTTCACTTTCCCGGTTATATCTTAAATCCTAACATGGGCCACTGTTCTTAATCTCCATGTTAAGCCTCATTGTCTTAATCAGTAGACCACTGAGACAATCTTAACTACTGCAACCCTGCTGAAGAAGGTGAATAAATACATTGTAAGCATCTAGTGCTAAGGTGCTGATTTACTAAAAGTTCAGATTTCTATTTTTTCATACATCTTGGGGCCGATTCACTCAGCTCGAGTGAAGGGTTCGAATGAAAAATACTTCGAATTTCGAAGTATTTTTTGGGTACTTCGACCATCGAATTGGTTAAATTCGATCGAATTCGATCGAAGTCGAACGAAATCGAACGATTCGAAGTAATAATCGTTCGACTATTCGACCATTCGATAGTCGAAGTACTTGCCCTTTAAAAAAAACTTCGACCCCCTACTTCGGCAGATAAAAGCTACCGAAGTCAATGTTAGCCTATGGGGAAGGTCCCCATAGGCTTGCTAAGCTTTTTTTGATCGAAGGATTTTCCTTCGATCGTTTGATTAAAATCCTTCGAATCGTTCGATTCGAAGGATTCAATCGTTCGATCGAACGAAAAATCCTTCGATCGTTCGATCGCAGGATTTGCGCTAAATCCTTCGACTTCGATATTCGAAGTCGAAGGATTTCAATTCGAGGGTCGAATTTCGAAGTATTTTTAACTTCGAAATTCGACCCTTCGTGAATCGGCCCCCTTATGTTTCTTTAAAAATTTTAGTTTTTTTACATTTCTCTAAAAATGTGAGATGTATGAAGTGTTAAACCATGAAAAAATCTAAAGTAAAAAGCTGTCACGGTCCTATAGAAGTCAACGGGAGCTGCACTGAACCTATTGCACTTTTTTTTTTTTTAACTTTCTGACTTTTAGAGGTTTTCTGAATTTTTTTTTTCTGCTAGTAATCTGAAAAATTCAAAGTTTTAGAGGGATTTGTATTTTTTAGCGCATTGTTCAGCATTTTTTTTCCATTCGTACTTTTGTAGCTGATTTTTAGTAATTCTAAGGGCATTCATGATTTTAGAGAAATACAGTTTAACTATGGTTTCGGAAAGCTCTAAAACCTTTAAAATATAACTTTTAATAAATAGGCCTCCCAGTGCCAAGGAAGGGATTTTTGGTGGTACAGGAATCAGTCACTGCCTTGCTGGGATTGCACTGTGTATTTCACTATTATGGGCACACAGGCTCTATAGTTAAATTTTTTGACAATCCAGTTAACCTGCTGGCATATTTTTAGATTATAAGAAAAAAGACAAAACTTGTAAGACATGTGCAAAATCAGCGAGAACATATAAACTTCATACCAATCCCTGGCTGTACAACTACTGCTTGCAAGTGAGCTGTCCATTTTATCAAACAACATGAGATGTCAGGGCCGGGCCAAGGTATTTTGGCACCCTACGCAAGGGCTTCAAGCAGTGCCACCCCCCACCCAGTCCTGCATTACCATTTCCCACCTTACCATTCATATTTTCACCTGTGCCAGCAGACATTATGTTGTCCCATGTACCTGTGCCAGCACCTATCCTATTGTCCCCATTTGTACCTGTGCCAGCAAAAGCCAAAACATCCATCATATTGCTACCCCCAATCTGTACCTATACCAGCAGCAGCCAATAAAAACCATAATTTTGCCCCTAATTTGTACTTGTGCAGAATCCAAAAATACATCGTATTGCCCCAAACATTTGTGTACTTGTGCCAGCAGCCACCATATTGCCCTATGTACCTGAGCCAGCAGCAGCCAATTCCTCATATTGCCCCAGCTGTACCTGTGCCAGCAGCAGCCAAAAAATCCACAATATTTCCCCAAATATATGTACCTGAGCCAGCAGGAGTCAAAAATCCATCATATTGCCCCCAAATATGTACCTGAGCCAGCAGGAGCCAAGAGGGAGGTGGAGAGTGCAAAAGGGGATTAAAACAAGCAGTTTATCAAATTGAAAACTATTAAAGGCCAAGCAAACCAGGGTTTAAAAAACATAAGAAAAAAATCCCCTTAAAAGTGCGCCCCCCCATGATTCCACCCTAGGTGGGCTCCTACTCTGCCTGCCCCTAGTTCCGGCCCTGTGAGATGTCACTTATGGCCCCATCCCCTGTTACCATATGCTGATTTATCTCAAGAGTTTAATCTGTTGCACTCAATGCATACACAAAGTATATGATGATTTGTCTTGGCATATATTATATGTCTATTCATTAGACGGGTAAACTTTTATTTTCCTCTGAAATGTGATAGATCAGAAGAATTATTCTATATTTCTTTTCATTTGTGGTTGCTCAAGAGTTCTATTTAGACTGAGAATTGACAGCCTTCATGCCATCACCTAGGATTCAGCAGGTCCAATGGTCCTCCTGTCTCGTGTAAAAACATCTGCTGAATGAATTTATAGACTGGGCCTTTTTTACACAGTTTATAATAGGCCTGACCTAATGAACCTAATTTGTTGACATGTTTCTCTCCCTGTCCAACTTGATCACCTCTCATGTTTCTTTCTGCTGTGCTGTTTTCTTGGCAACGGCCAGTCCTTGGCAGCGAATTCACCAATTTCAAATCTACCAGACTGAGTTGGGATGACAGGATTGGACAAACGTCGACCTGTTTCTAGAACTCTGTCTTCCCTGCTGCTTCCACGTTACCTCATCCAGTTCCAGAGCAACTTGACAAGCGGATCTATAAGAATGGTAGGACTCCCTAAAGACATATTTTAATAGGCAGGATAAATTCACTGTTCATGTAGGATCAACTGATTTTCAATGCCTAGAATGCCTCCAGTAGCTGAACATTTACAGAATGTTTTAAGGTTGTGACAGCCGATATGACTGATAAATAGAGATGTCGCGAACTGTTCGCCGGCGAACTTGTTCGCGCGAACATCGGGTGTTCGCGCTCGCCGGAAGTTCGCGAACGTCGCGCGACGTTCGCCATTTTGGGTTCGCCATTGTTGGCGCTTTTTTTTGCCCTCTCACCCCAGACCAGCAGGTACATGGCAGCCAATCAGGAAGCTCTCCCTTGGACCACTCCCCTTCCCTATAAAAACCGAAGCCCTGCAGCTTTTTTTCACTCTGCCTGTGTGTGCTGAAGAGATAGTGTAGGGAGAGAGCTGCTGCCTGTTAGTGATTTCAGGGACAGTTGAAAGTTTGCTGGCTAGTAATCGTTTTGATACTGCTCTGTTATTGGAGGGACAGAAGTCTGCAGGGGTTTGAGGGACATTTAAGCTTAGGTAGCTTTGCTGGCTAGTAATCTACCTTCTACTGCAGTGCTCTGTATGTAGCTGCAGTGGGCAGCTGTCCTGCTTCTGATCTCATCTGCTGACTGCTGCAATAGCAATAGTCCTTGTAAGGACTGCTTTTATTTATTTTTTTGTTCCAATACAGAGCAGTATCAAGCAGATTACTAGCCAGCAAACTTACTATCATCTGTCCCTGAAATCACTAACAGCTCTCGCCCTACACTATCTCTTCCAAGCACACACAGGCAGATTTTTCAGATACATTTTTGCCCTTGATCCCCCTCTGGCATGCCACTGTCCAGGTCGTTGCACCCTTTAAACAACTTTAAAATCATTTTTCTGGCCAGAAATGTCTTTTGTAGATGTTAAAGTTCGCCTTCCCATTGAAGTCTATGGGGTTCGCGAACCGTTCGCGAACCGCTCGCAATTTTGCGCAAGTTCGCGAATATGTTCGCGAACTTTTTTTCCGACGTTCGCTACATCCCTACTGATAAATCAGAGGCTGTGCATTCACATACTCATAAATTACAGACATCATTGAAAGGCTTTGCCAAAATATTAACAGGTGCACTGATGGGTATTTATAGCTATTTCTTGTTGGCTTTTATTTCCCACGTTTCAAACCCACTTTCTGCGAAAATAAAAACTTACAAATACAGGATCAACATATGAAATAAAGCAGATTGCAAACCTGGTTGTATTTACATAATAAATAATCCAAACGCTTTAAAAAATTGAATATTTGATGGGAGTTTTCCTATAGTAGAATATTTCTATCAATAAATTTAACCATATATTTATACTAAAGGTGGCCATAGATGCAAAGTTCCCATCGTACGAATCGAGGATTCGTACGATTTTCGGACCGTGTGTGGAGAGACCCGCCATTTTTCGTCCGGCGGAGATCGGTCGTTTGGTTGATCGGACAGGTTTGATTTTGTCCCCCCCGCCTGAGCCCATTGCGCTCTCATAGTAATCAGATCGTTCGGCCATAGGGCTGAACGTTCAGATTACCCCCCATATAGCCATGCCTGGTAGTGGCATATCGGAGAAAGATCGGTTCGTTTTGGCGATGTCGCCAAACAAGCGCATCTTTTCGTCTATGGCCACCTTAAGGGGCAAATTTACTAAGGTTAGAATGGTAAATTTGAATTTTTTTGGTCAAAACTCGCAAATTAAATTTTAAAACCACCAACCTGAATTTGAATTGAATGTGAGATTTATTACACTTGTACCCTGGAAACAGTTCTAAATTTTAGCTTCGAAAATGACGCCCCATAGACTCCAACTGGAGAAAAAAAAAATTGACGAGCATAAGTCTAGTTATAAATAGATTCAAATTCAATTTGAGTTTTTGGGTTGGAACTATTTGATCAAATTTTAGACGTTCACATTTTTTTCATAAATACCATTCAAATTGTGAATCAAATCAAACTTATTAAGTTAAAAAAAAAAATCAACCCTTTGATAAATAAACCCCTAAGAGAGGAAATATGTAATTCCAATTATTTGAATACTGTCTACTGACACGTGGAGGCTTCTTTATTGAAGGTCAAACTTTTTTGAAATCACGATTAAACTCTATTTCTCTGAAATCACAAATGCCTTGGAAGTTAATGAAAGATCTGAATATATAAAGTATTAATAAAGTAAAATATTTACAGCTATACCTTTTTATATGAAAAGTTTTCTCCCAGTTAAGAGGCTGCTCAGGTAGGACATTAGCAAACACATTACCACTTCTTTTATTTTAGTTTATGCAGAAATAAATACCTCTGCAATATGTGTCATGTAGGACCTATAAGCATAGTGGAACTGGGCACTAGGAACAGTGGTGAACTCTACTTGTGCGTATCCAGAATGCTCGGTACCTGAGTTTTTCCTGATAATAGATCTTTCCATAATTTGGATCTTCATACCTTAAGTCTACTAGAAAATCATGTAAACATTACATAAACCCAATAGGCTTGTTTTGCTTCCAAAAAGGATTTATTATAACTTAGTTTGGATCAAGTACAGGTATAGGATCCCTTATCCAGAAACCCAATATCCAGAAAGCTCAGAATTAAGGAATGGCTGTCTCCCATAGACTCCATTTTATCCAAATAATCCAATTTTTTAAAAATGATTTCCTTTTTCTCTGTAATAATAAAACAGTAGCTTGTACTTAATCCCAACAAAGATATAATTAATCCTTATTGGAAGCAAAACCAGCCTATTAGGTTTATTTAATGTTTAAATGAATTTCTAGTAGACTTAAGGTATGAAAAGATCCGGAAAGATCCGTTATCCGGAAAACCGCAGGTCCCGAGCATTCTGGATAACAGGTCCCATACCTGTACAAGCTACTGTTTTATTTTTGCAGAGAAATAGGAAATCATTTTAAAAAATTAGGATTATTTGGATAAAATGGAGTCTATAGGAGACAGCCATTCTGTAATACATACCATACCTGTATATGCCTTTCTAACACTGTAGTGAAGCATTTGAAGTACAAAATGATCAGTTTGGGAGCTGAAACTAAGCAAACTGCAAAATGTCTCATAGTAGTAATACATAGGGGTTTATTTATCTCAACATTTCCAGCCACAAACTCCGATCTAATCAGCACAGGTATTTATTACTAGATTTTCCCGAAAATGTGCTTTGCGGGAAAAAAATCAGATTTTCAAGATTTTTTTCGGATTTTTCACACGAAAACTCAGATTTCTTATACTTTTTGCCCAAAAATGTCAGGGTATTGCATGAAACCGAGCGCACATCAAAAAAATCATTGAGACTTCTCTCATTGGGGCAAATTTACTTACCTTCGAAGTTGCGCCAGCGTTGGCTTCGTAGCACTTTGCCAGGGCGCCGCTAATTCACTAAAATCCAACTAAAAAAATGCGCTCAGGGAGGCGAAAGGTAGCGAAGTTGGGCTACCGTTAATTCTTCAAGCAAAGCGAAGTTACGCTAGCGATGCCTAATTTGCATACGGCGCCAAGTTAAAGTACAATGGACGTATATGTAGAAGCAAATACATTACACTGCACAAGCCCAGGGAAGCTTCATAAAATAAAATAAAGTTGTTACATTGCCCTACACATGTGCCCACTGTATAGTTTAGGTGCCATATGTTAGGAAATGTAGGGGGAAGGAGGGTACCCCCATAAAAATTTACGATCTTTTTCAGCCTATCATCCTCAAAAAAGTAAAAGACGCCAGCGTTTTTTGGGACTTACAAAAAAATTTTTGAAGCGATCCCTATCTACTCTATTGCACTTCCCCTGGTCTGAGATGGCGAAGGCAAGTCTGGCACAAGAGGTAACGTTCAGTAAAATCCCCAGGTTAGTGAATTGTCCCTTCGCCATAACGCAATTTCGTCTGGCGTAAGGGTGCGAAGTAGCGCTAGAGTAGGTCCACTTCGCTAGCGAATTTACGCTAGCACCCATTAGTAAATCGGTGAAGTAACGAAATGACGTCACGCTGGTGAATTTTCGTTAGCGTTAGCCACTTCGCCCTTCAGTAAATTTGCCCCATTGACTTATATGCAACCTTGACCTTCGTGATTTTTGCATTCAAAGTTCAGTAAATAACCCCCATAGTCTTACACAAAAATATTTCTATGCAACTGCAGTATGACTCATTGATGCAGACGTTGGTGCAACTCAGCACTGGTTTCAGAATTTCATCCACAAAACATAAGTAAAGCAAAACTGTTCTGTAATATTATAAGGTATTCTCCCCTCTCACATGGAGTCTAATATTAATTGCTTTTCCCGAAAGAAGGAATTCACTTTGTCCTTTGCTGTGCTATTTATGGTGCCACTTATCTAATACTTTTATTTGGGGCTGCTGTTTTAATGAACAATGAATCAGTTTTATGTCTGCTCAGTGGAACATTTTTGTGCACTTCGTAAATCTATCTGTCATCTTGCAGCATTTTAAAATCGTGCAGAGAGATAATCTGAGAGGTATATAATATGGAGAGTATGTCTTGTGAGACAAAAGGGGTATTGTAAGCAACATTTGATGGCAGCATTGGGGCGGGTTTTATTAAGTGCAGAAAAGGTACGCACTGGGCCCACAGCATTACAATTTCACCAAATTACTGGATATTCAACTACTGACAAAATTGTCTGCATTTAAATAAATTGCTCTGCACATCATAAAACAGCATAGTCACATATAGAACATGATATACACAGAAAACCTAATTTATGGTTTTATCCTGCCAAGTTGAATTGCCTAGTGTATAGTACAGTTAGGTTTGAGATTGAGGATGACTTTTAGCTACTTTAATGAGAGGCACACATGGATATTAAAAAAGGATCAAGTATTTATAAACAGTGGCATAATTAGATATTACGGGACTCCACAGCAAATTATTTTTCAGGCCCTCAAAATGTCTAGAGGTTGACCTGTTTTACCAATATTTATTGAAATTAAATATGAATTAGGGCTTCATGGGGCCATTATACCTCCTGGTCTGCTTCCTCTATAGTTACACCCCTGGTTATAAAAACCAACAAACAAGCAAACACTACTCAAAGGTTCAAAGGTTAGCATCTCAGGGGCAGATTTATCAAGGACCATCTAATTGAATACTACGAAATTCAAAGTCATAGGATTTTTTGCATCGTACGATTGTATTCCGATTGTAGTACGATCGTACAATCGTACTCCGATCGTACTTCGAATCGTACCATTGGAATGATTTTATATGATTTTCCTTAGAATACAAAAAAACTTAGAAATATGTTCTGGAAGGTCCCCATAGGCTAACATAGAACTTCGTCAGGTTTAAGTTGGCAAAGTATTGAAGTCAAAGTTTTTTAAAGAGTCAGTACTTCGATTATCGAATGGTCGAATAGTAGAACGATTTTACTTCGAATCGAAAGTCGACGTCGTAGTAGCCTATTCGATGGTCGAAGTATCCAAAAATGACTTCAAATTTCGAAATTTTTTAACTTCGAAAATTCCCTCGATTGCACTTCGACCCTTGATAAATCTGCCCCTCAGTGTTTTCATCGTAGGACACATCAGAGAAGATCTTTTGCTCTGACTCCCAGAACTTATTTTGATGATGGTTGTTACAACAGGTGTTGTGGCAGTGAGTAGGACCAACTCATCATTTAATCACATAAGAATTTTAAACATGGGGAAAAAAATGGAATGCAGAAAAGTGTTGAATACTGGCTTATTTTGAATATTTTCATACGGCACCGGTATGGGATCTATTATCTGGAAACCCATTATCCAGTAAGTTCAGCATGATGGAATGAACATCTCTAGTGATGGGTGAATTTCTTCAGTTTCGCCAAAATTTTTTGAAATTCGCGAAACGGCGAAAAATTTGCAAAGCGCAAATTTTGATGCTGGTGTCAAGATATTTTGACGCCGGCGACAATTTTGGCAACCATTAAAGTCAATGGGTGCCTACAATTGTCATTGGCAATTTTGCGAATTTATTCGCTGGCGATGAAAAGCAGAAATTCGCCAACAATTCGCACCTGGCGAATAAATTCGCCCATCTCTAAACATCCCCTATAGACTCCATTATATTCAAATAATCCAGATTTCTTTTTTTCTCTTTAATAATAAAATGGTATTTTGACCTTGATCCAAACTAAGATATATTTAATCCTTATTGGATGCAAAACCAGCCTGTTGGATTTATTTACATGATTTTCTAGTAGACTGAAGGTATGTTGATCCAAATTAAGTAAAGAGAAATTATCCGTAAAACCCCAGATCCTGAGCATTCTGCATAACCGATCCCATACCTGTACAATTTTCTATAAAAATGGTCAAAGGGATACAGAATATGGAAAGTATTGGGATAACTCTGCAGGGATTTTTCTGGAAATCAAATGAGCCACCATAGTTACAGGTATGTTATAATTGGGCAACAAGTGAAGCAGTGTTTGTAATATATTCCTAAAATAAAAAAATATTCCAGCCTGTAAAATTGAGCAAACATACTTTATGCACATCTGCTTTGTTAGGAGTTAAATAGATTCCCTTATTATATAAACATCTCTGCACTCACCACTACTTGCGATACCTGAAATTGAAATATAGGAAAATCCTATATTTTGGAAATGTTACTGAACTGTATGACTGAAGTTTATTACTGTACATTTAACTTTAGCGTCATGCCATTTCAGTATCTTGTATATTGGTATATTCAGGTTCTGTTAATTGGAAACCCATTATCCAGAAAGCTGCTTATTATGGAAAGGCCATCTTCCATATACTCTATTTTATCCAAATGATTTTATCTAGTCCATTAGCATTAGCATTTTTAACTGACAGGCTAAGATGGGACAGTCAGGTGGGAAAAACAGGTTTAGAAACTTCAACTAACAATTACTTACAAACATAAAACTCTCAGCAAAAAAAACGATCAACGTGACCTATAGGTAACTTTTAGGTAGGGACGCACCGAATCCAGGATTCGGTTTGGGATTCGGCCAGGATTCGGCCTTTTTCAGCAGGATTCGGCCAAATCCTTCCGCCTGACCGGACCGAATCCAAATCCTTATTGCATATGCCAATTAGGGGTGGGGAGGGAAATTTCATAACTTTTTGTCACTAAACAAGGAAGTAAAAAATGTTTCCCCCTTCCCATCCCTAATTTGCATATGCAAATTCGGATTTGGTTTGGTATTCGGCTGAATCCAAAATAGTGGATTCGGTGCATCCCTACTTTTAGGGGCAGATTTACTAAGGGTCTAAGTGAATTTTCGAAGTTAAAAACTTGAATTGCGAACTATTCGACATTCGAAGACGAAGTAATCCAATTCGATGGTCAAATTTCCACTTCGAAATTCGGCCCTTGATAAATCTGCCCCTTGATGTATATTCATGTTTTAAAAAAGTTGTTTTTGTGTCAGTATCACTTTAACTACAAAACTATGAAATATGGTGATACCGTTTTCCACAGTGTCATATACAGGTACATATAAAAAAATTGTAATTTTGAATTTTTTTTTCTTTGTAGTATAACACAAGCAATAATTGTACAGGTATGGGATCCCTTAGCCAAAAAAACATTATCCAGAAAGTTATCAATTAAAGGAAGGCCATCTCTCATGGAGTCCATTTAAAGGAAATCATTCTAATTTTTAAGAATGATTTCCTTTTTTATAATAATAAACCAGCACCTTGTAATTGATGGTAACTTAAGCTGCATGAAACTATATTGGTGGCAAAACAGTCCTATTGGAATGTAAATGATTTTTAGCTGACTTAAGATATAGTGATCCAGATCCCTTATCCGAAAAACCCCAGATCCCGAGCATTCCAAATAATAGCTCTTATAACTGTACTTTGTACTAGAATTAACCTATGACAAATCAATGGTGATGGCAAAACAATACTGTATTATTTTTACTTAATGTTTTAATGGTTTTGATTATTCTTAAGACATGGAGCTTTGCCAGCTGAATAATAGATTCCATACCGTTTTTAAAACTATAGACTTTCTAACACAATATCACTCTATGGGGTATATTTATCAAAGAGTGAAGTTAATAGTGAAGTTCCGCCACTAGAGTGAAATTCCGCCACTCTCCATTCATTTCTATGGGATTTTTATAGGCGTATTCATCAAAGGGTGAATTTTCACTTTCACCCATTGATAAATACGCCTTTCAAAATCCCATAGAAATGAATTGAGAGCTGCAGAATTTCACTCTAGTGGCGGAACTTCACTCTTTGATAAATTTACCCCATTACGAGTATCTTTAGGACCTTTAAATGAATAATTATTATTGCAAGAGTGCATCTGAAATTCGCGAAACGGAGAAAAATTAATGGAAAAATTGTGAAATTGACACACCTGTCCAATTTTGTTCGAAAAGTCGCTTGCGTCAATTTTGACGCTGGCGTTAAAGTCAATGGGCATCCGAGTAGTGTTGACGCTGGTGAATTTTTCGCGGGAGATTCGCAAATTTATTCACCGGCGGCGAAATGTGTAAGTTCCCATCACTATTAACTATATTTTCCATGTATACACCCACATCCCTAACTCATGTTCATAAAAGTGGGAAAACAGTTTAAATACAAATAGTTTTGTTTTCCTATAATGTTTTCCTTAGATTTTGTTTTTGACCAACGTTTTAATAGTTTTAATGAAGATTTATAGTTACAAATGCTCTTTATTGAGAATATTAATTCTATTAATTATCTGGCTTTAAGCTCTGATTATTCACTTTTATTTCAAGATCCAGCTGGTTTATTTGATTGCAAAATTCGGCTAATAAAAATGCATCTGCAAAGTGCTACATTTCTGAACAGAGTTACATTTCTCTTTTGCTAATAGCAACAATTATGGGGTCAAATCTCACGGTTTGATTTTCTTAATAACGAAACAAAAATATGTTTAAGTTAAGAACCCTAGGAACTCTTTATTAGTTCAATCTATTACAAATATGCAATGGTGAATAAAATGCTCATCTGGTCAGTGATAGTCATGTCAGTTAAATATGACTTCATTTAGTAACTGCAAAGATGCCTTTCTACAAACGCCCTGAGACATTTAGCCTTTATTTGTCTGCTTTTCAATAGTAATTGTTGAGATTAATCAATCAGATTCTTGTATGATGCAGTTAAAATGTGGGTTATTAATCATTTTCATTGCTTTAGCAGCTAAAGTTGGAATTTGTATTCATTGTAATATTGTCAGTGGAATACTCTAGGCCTTTTCTGTTTTCTTTCAGTAAAGTTGAGGTTAAAAAGCCAGCTAAAGCTAGTTCATTCAGAACATTATTCCTCAGTGTATAAAATCTGTTCTTTGGACAAGCAGAAGCTCAGCCTCAAGATACCATAAGGTCAGTGGAGGCCCCAAATCCTTCAGTGAAGGCCCCAAAGGACTGGGAATTCCTTTAAAATTATTACCTATTGCCTTTTCAGTAATACTTGTTCGATTCGAAGGATTTTATCGTTCGATCGAAGGAATAATCCTTCGATCTTACGATCGCAGAATTTGCTCTAAATCCTTCGACTTCGATATTCGAAGGGTTAATTAACCCTCGATATTTGACCCTTAATGAATCAGCCCCCAAAGTTTATAAAGAAAAGCTGCAGAACAGAAAAGCTGCTTAAACACGTGGTGGCACATTTACTAAGGGTTGAAGTGAATTCGAAGTTAATTTTCGAATTCAAAAACTTCAAATTTCGAAGTAATTTTTGGGTACTTTGACCATCAAATAGGCCAAATTCGACTTCGACTTCGATTCGAAGTGAAAATGCTTCGACTATTCGACCATTCGAAAATCAAAGTACTGTCTCTTTAAAAAATGTTGACTTCGCCACTTCACCACCATAAACCTGCCTAATTGCTATGTTAGCCTATGGGGACCTCCTAGAACCTATAGCCAGTATTTGGCTAAGTTTTGAGAAGTTGAAGGATTTTTTTGTAAAATCATACGATCGTACGATCGTATGATCGTACTTCGGATCGAACGATTTAATTGTACGATCTTAAAAATCCTTCGACTTAGAATGTCGGACTAGCCTATCCAATGGTATAATTTTGAAGTTTTTTTCACTTCGAAATTAAACCCTTGATAAATCTGCCCCATGGGGTTATTAGGAAAACATATGTCTAAATGCTAGAATCATTCTGGCTAATAGCAAGTCGCTTTAGGACTGAGCAAACAGTAGGGGGGTTATTTACTAAAATCTGAATTTTTCTGATTAATTAATTTAAAAAAATCCGACCAAACTAGAATCCACAATTTACCCTTATTTATCATTAAAACACCATGACAAAATCTGATCAACACAAAACTTGACTTTTTCACTAAATCCAACACTTTTTCTCATTGCTGCGCCAAACTTTTGGATTTGACACCTGAAAAGTTTGAACTTTTTGTGTTAATAGCCGAAAAGCCTGAAATGTTCGGATTATTGTATGAAACCCAGCTCGGACAATAATATATTCAAATTCCAAATAGGACCTCTGCCTTTGACTTCTACAGGACCTCAACTGGGTGAAGAGGGAGTATTTTCAGATTCAAACTTTTGCAGCCTCAGAGAATAATAAATCTCTAAACATTTAAGTTTTTTTTTCCACTGGAATTCGGATTTTATAGTAAAATCCATTTGGACTGTAAATATAAATAAATAAATAACCCCCTACAATTTTTTTGTTGCTTTGCTTGATTTTTCATTTAGGAAAAATGCTAGAAAATTATTTATTGACTTATATTCACAATTTTTACATAATAGAGCAAGATGTGTTGCATATATGCTTAGGCAGTCCCTGTATCTTCTGAAAATTGTATGAAAAATGTATGTTACTTCATCCATTAGCTGCATTTTTGGAAAGCAGCAAAATGTGCCATTGTGAACCAAGTCTAGCAACAGATTAGACCAGTAAATGCTGCCTGTTGACTGTGTGAAAGACCTGGAAACTCTTTTGGGGGAATGTAATATTAGTCACTAATGCAAAAATAATTTCTAAATTTGTTAACAATTTGTGATGGGCGAATTTATTCGGCAGGCACGAATTTGCGGCGAATTTGCGCGATTCGCCACCGGCGCATAAATCCGCGAAATGGGCGTGAAAATTCGCTGGCAAAATTTTTTTCAGACGCCGACGCATTTTCGCCAAAAAATTTACGCCGTCGTCAAAAAATTCGCCCATCACTATTAACAATGCGAATAAATGTTCGCAAAGTGAAAAATGTTGGCTTTGCGAACATTTTGTGAACACTTTGCGAACACACAACAGAAGGATAGCGATTGCAAACATTTGCAACAGTGTGCAGTGTATGTGATAAAACTTATTAATTAATTAAAAAGTTGTTATGTTTGCTCCAAAAGTTTACAGCACCTGCAAGCAGGTGTTAAAGGTTCGCAATGTGCAATTAAGATTTGCAATGTAATAAAAAGCCTAATGAAGAATATTACATTGTAGCATGCAAATTTTTATTCTTATTTGTGCTGAAATTTGTTCTCTGTGTGAATTTTACCCCCATATGGTGAATGCGATATTAGTTACTGATGCAAAAACCGTTCGCAATTCATTCGCCATGTGAATAAATGTTCGGAAAGTAAAACATTATCAGGGGAATGTAATAAAAGTCGCAAAGAGCAAAACAATTCGCACCAATAAGACTAAAAATCCACATCTCGCAATGTAATATTGTTCCTTAAACTGTTACTGCATTGCGAATTTTAATTGCGCACTCATAAGAAGTGCTTGAAGGTGTCGTAATCTTTTGGAGCAAACATAACGACTTTTTCAGTAAGAAGTTTTATTACATTGACTGCGAACTATAAAATTCGCAAATGGTCTTTCACTGTCGAAAGTGGTCGCTAAACAGTTTCCGGGTTCGCAAAAGCTATATTAAATTCGCACAAAGCAAAATTTGTTCGCGCAAAGGCATAACTTTTCGCATTGCGAATAGTTTTTCCATTAGCGACTTTTATTACATTCCCCCGTATGCCTTTGTGAACACTTTGCCCGTCACACGACAGTAGGATACCGACTGCTAAAAAAGTTGTTACGTTTGCTTCAAAAGTTTACATCACCTTCAAGGTTTGCAATGTGCAATTAAGATTCACTATGCAATAAAAGCCTAATGAAGAATATTATATTGAGACATGCTAATTTTTATTTGCAAATGAGTTCTCTTTGCGGATTTTATTTCATTTCCCCTTTGACTTTTATTATGGAACTCCACTAAAGTATCACTACTACATTTTTAGAAGAAGAGATTGCAATTGTTGCCATTTTTAATGTCTTTCTAGGGATGCACCGAATCCAGGATTCGGCCAGGATTCTGCCTTTTTCAGCAGGATTCAGATTCGGCCGAATCCTTCTCCCCAGCCGAACCGAATCCTAATTTTCATATGCAAATTAGGGGTGGGGAGGTAAATTGTGTGACTTTTTGACACAAAACAAGGAATTAAAAAATGTTTTCCCTTTCCCACCCCTAATTTATATATGCAAATTAGGATTCGGATTTGTTTCGGTATTCGGCTGAATCTTTGGAGAAGGATTCGGGGGTTCGAATCTGAATCCGAAAGTAATAGATTTGGTGCATCCCTAGTGCTTTCTGACCTGCGTGCACACACACATAGGGGGTTATTTATCAAAATCTGAAAAGTTCACACTATTTTCTGAAAACTACTCTGACCAAATCCACACTGACTTTTCCCCACCCCCATTTATACATTTTCCCGTAAATTTCTTGCATGAAAAAAAATCTATAACATCGTGAAAACATCTGAATCATATACATTTTTTGTATTTGACTCTTGAAAATGGCAACTTATTCAGATTGACTCCCAAAACCTCCAACTTTTTTTAGATTTGACGCAAAAACCACAAAATCTTCGGATTATTGAATGGAACTCAGCACAGATTATGATATCTTTGGGACATTTGCAATTGACTTCTACTTGAACTCGGCAGGTCTGAGTTGGAGTACTTTTTTATTCGGACTTTTAACACTGTCAGGGTTTAATAAATCACGAAAAATTTGAGGGTTTTTTTCTATGAAAATTTTGTTTTTCCCCTTTAAAAGTCCAGCCAGAAAAAAACTAACTTTATTAAATAACCCCCATAAAGAGAAAGCATAAAAGGTATATATGTCAGAATTCCAAAAAAAAATTATTTCATGGTTTTTCCACTTAACTTTACTTTTTCTTAATAAACCTCCAAAAATGTTTACTTGATGGTTTTTATATCACCATTATTACTTTTTTTACAGTAATATTGCACACTTCGAAGGAAAAAGAAATTCAAACAAAAAGAAGAAATTCCAGTGGAATGTACATGTGTAGGAATAGATAAAAGATTTAGATACCACCGCCCACGCAAAGAAAAAACAAGACAAGTCTGTAAAAAACTGAGGCAAAACTATTTTCTTTTTAGATAATATCAGCAAACAAATATGAATATAGTTTGGCAGATGAACGTTGTAGGGATCCTTGTTTATTGTTAAATTTACATAATGAAAATGATTGTGCATAAATGATATCATTTCATGGGATAAAGCATGGTCTATCAGCTGCTAATTGTATATACACCAGTTCCTCAATAATACTGAACACGTACGAACAGGAAAAAAGAAGAAATGAACTGCCAAAGAATAAGAGGAAAAAAGAAAGTAAAATCAGGAACAGACTGAGGTCAAGGCTTGAACTAATTAATCAATGTACCACAAAAAATCCTTACATCTCCAAATCTTTATTACAGAAACTCACGTATCCATCCCTAAATTGTTATGGATGAATCCCTTGACTTAACAGCCTTTACTCTGATTAACATGGGTAGGGTCAAACTCCTCTCTCCCTTCTGCGGGGGAGAAGACCAGCATCAGTTCATCTGTTATGTTGATCATGATCTCACTGTTGTCAGAGTGACTTAATTGTGTTTACAGGCTTACGTACTGACTTAGGTTAAAAGAATACAGAAATCTGCATCAGCTGCTTAAACTTTCTGCTGAAGGAAGCCCTGGGAAAGTAAAAACAAATTAATGGGGGCACTATTGCTGTGTTAAAGATTATTACACTGCATTGGATGTTAAATTGGTTTTACATCTTATTATTATTATTATTATTATTATTAACATGTATTTATATAGCGCCAACATATTGCGTAGCACTGTAAAGTAAATATGATTATACAACTACATCACACAAATTACATATATAGAATATATGGAGTAACAAACATCACAATCAATACATACAGGTACAAAAAGGTGAGGAAGGCCCTATGCATAGGCATACAGTCTAAAGGGAAGGGAGTAATACACAAGGTGTGGGAGTGGGCAAGATCAAAGTAAGTGGGTGAGAAATGTGGTACTGTATGTGGTGTTGCGTTTGGTAGTTAAGCAGAGTGAGGGTAGGCTTCTCAAAAGAAGTGCGTATTCAGAGATTTTTTGAAAGCAGAAAGGTTGGGAGAAAGTCGGACAGACCGTGGGAGAGCGTTCCAGAGGAGGGGTGCAGCCCTTGCAAAGTCTTGAATGCGAGCATGTGAGGAGGTAATGAGAGAAGAGTTGAGTAGCAGGTCAGTAGAGGAGCGTAGTAAGCAAGTGGGTGAGTATATAGAGATGAGTTCAGAGATGTAGGGTGGAGCAGAGTTGTGAAGTGCTTTGAAAGTCAGTGTCATTAATTTGAATTTGATTCTGAAAGGTAGCCGGAAGCCAGTGCAGGGATTGACAGAATGGCGAGGCAGAGGAGGAGCGGTTACTGAGGTGTATGAGCCTCGCAGCAGTGTTCATTATGGACTGGAGAGGTGACAGTCTCTGGAGGGGGAGGCCAATTAAAAGAGAGTTACAGTAGTCTAGACGCGATATGATGAGAGAGTGAATAAGAATTTTGGCAGCGTCTTGGGTGATAAATGATCGTATTTTGGATATGTTCCTTAGGTGGAAGTGACATGATTTAATAAGTGACTGGATTTGAGGAGTGAATGACAGGGCAGAATATAGGATAACCCCAAGGCACCGGGCCTGAGGAGAGGGGGTGATAGTGGAATTGTTAACTATGATGGATACTTCGGGGATGCTACTGGTGTTAATTGGAGGAAAGAGAACCATTTCAGTTTTAGAGAGGTTTAATTTAAGGTAGCGTTGCGACATCCAGGTAGAGATAGCGGACAGGCAGGAGGAGACGCGAGTTAGGAGTTCTGGGTTGAGATCAGGAGATGAGAGATAAATCTGAGTATCGTCAGCATAGAGGTGGTAGTGGAAACCATACGAATTTATTAATTTGCCAAGGGAGGAGATATAGAGGGAGAATAGTAATGGTCCCAGGACAGAGCCTTGAGGAACTCCAACAGAAAGAGGTAGGGGAGAAGATGATACTCCATTGTAGGAGACACTGAAGGAACGATTGGTGATGTAATAAGAGAACCAGGACAGGGCTGTGTCACGAAGGCCAAGCGACTGGAGGGACTGGAGGAGGAGAGGGTGATCTATAGTGTCAAATGCGGCTGAGAGATCAAGCAGTATTAGTAGTGAGAAATGATTGTTGGCTTTAGCGGTTAAAAGGTCATTAGTTAGTCGAGTCAGGGCAGTTTCCGTGGAGTGTTGTGGCTTAAAACCAGATTGTAGGGGGTCCAGCAGGTTATTGTCAGAGAGGAATGAGGTAAGTCGGTTGTAGACTAGGCGCTCAAGTAGTTTAGAGATGAAAGGTAGCAGAGAGATAGATCGGAGGTTGTCAAGATTGGAGGGATCAAGAGAGGGTTTTTTTCAGAATGGGGGTGACAAGAGCATGTTTCAGTTGAGAAGGAAACAGTCCAGTTGAGAGCGAAAGATTAAATAGGTGAGTTAAGGCTTTGATTAGACAAGGATTGGTATTGCGGAGAAGTTTTGAGGGAATTGGATCAAGCGGGCAGGTGGTAAGGTGAGAAGAGGCCAGAAGCTTTGAGACTTCCTCATCAGTGACAGGGGTGAAGGAGCACAGGAGAGACTGGGGAGTGTGGAGGGAGGGTGGTGGAAGTCCCTTCTGATAGTGTCAATTTTGTTTTTGAAGTGCTCAGCAATATCTTGAGCAGAGACAGATGTGCATGGAGGGGGTGGAGAAGGGGAAAGGAGAGTGTTAAAGGTGGAGAAAAGTTGTGCTGGTCTTTTTGAAAGGGAGTTAATGAGTGAAGTAAAGTAGGTTTGTTTGGCTTGGAAGAGGCTGGTGTTAAAGGAGCGCAGGGCAGATTTGTAGCTCCAAAAGTCTGATTCTGAACGGGATTTGCGCCAGCGACGCTCAAGTGCACGTGAGTGTCTTTGGAGCGCTTTTGTATGAGCAGTATGCCAAGGTTGAAGTGGTTTGGGTCTAGAACGTTTAGTTTTTATAGGAGCAAGCTCATTTAGGGCTTTATACATTTTTAAAGATTTATTCATTAGCTCCTCAACCAACAATCCTTTCGGACTAGAACTAACACTACCAATTGGCTTATTCTAGCACGAATCTGCAATATTGCAGTGCACTATTGATGCAGGCTTGGTTGAGTTGTTTGCCTGGTTTATTATTAAAAAATTATTATTTTTTTTTAAACATTCTTGCAAAGTTCTTGGAACATGTTCTACATTGCTTATCCTGTCAATTTTACCTGTTCTTGACTCTTCTGATTGCTGCATACCCTGACAATTGTTTGTTTTATAACAACAAGATTCATAAACCTTTTGGATACCTGGTCTTTGATTTTGGATCTTCCTCCTACATCCAGGCACTGTGTCCAGAAGGCCTTATAGCCCTGACAGGTTGAGGAGGCACACTAATAAACTATTTATATCTAAAAAAAAGAAAAAAAAATACTAAGAAGTTGAGTACATGTTTATAAGAATGATGGATTAAATCCTAAATAGTAACTATATTTCTTACCTTCCGCTTATATTTATACATTAGATATGATCTTTTTCTTCAGTGATATGAAAATTTTACATAAAGAGGAGGATCTAACATTTAGGGGCCCATTCACCAAGCTCGAGTGAAGGATTCAAAGTAAAAAAACTTTGGATTTCGAAGTGTTTTTTGGGCTACTTCAACCATCGAATGGGCTACTTCGACCTTCAACTACGACTTCATCTTTGAATCGAAGGATTCAAACTAAAAATCGTTCGACCATTCGATAGTCGAAGTACTGTCTCTTTAAGAAAAAACTTCGACCCCCTAGTTCGCCACCTAAAAGCTACCGAACCCAATGTTAGCCTATGGGGAAGGTCCCCTGCCTAAATTTTTTTGGTCGAAGGATAATCCTTCGATCGTTGGATTAAAATCCTTCAAATTGTTCGATTCGAAGGATTTAATTGTTCGATCCAACTTTTTTCGAAGTCGAAGGATTTTCATTCCCCAGTCGAATATCGAGGGTTAATTAACCCTCGATATTCGACCCTCGATGAATTTGCCCCATATTGTTACAAAATATCAAGAGCTAAGCACTAGGTATGAATGTGCCATCTAGGCCACTTATCTGCAATAGGGAATCTCAGGGGCAACTCTCATCTGGTTTGCTTAATAAATTAAATTAAATAGAAGACAACATTTCAATGTTAATGGTAGAGAATGCCAGCTTTTATATGCTCTCTGTAGTCATCTGTAGTCATATAAAGAAACCTTAATTTAGAATTATTTTTCCTTTTTCTCTGTAGTAATAAAACAGTACCTTATACATGATCCCAGTTAATAAATGATTAATCATTGTTAAAGGCAAAACAATCCTATTGGGTTTGTTTAATGTTTAAAATATTTTTTAGTTGATGTCTGGAAAACCCCAGGTCCTGAGCATTCTAAATAATAGGTCCCATAACTGTAACGTTGAGTATTGGTAGTGCTTGAAAAAGCGACCAAAAGAAACCTAAGATATTGTTACTACCCTAACAGGGCAGCATATCTCCTAGGCTTAGGTTGTGTTAATGTTAATCACCTACCAATTATAATAAAGCCGCATCATAGGTCAATCTTGTTCCAATGCTGGTCTGGTTTTGGACTTCCAAAAACACTGTTAAAACTCTATTTTCAATCTCAAAAAATGGAGCACTAAATGCAATGAGGAACTAACTAACTTCTCTTCTACCATAGTAGATAATTTTTTAAGTTTCCTTACATGCAGCACCATAGCAGTACGTATGCTTTGTTAAACATCTCCTTTTCCAGAAAACACCAGAATATGGGAAAATGTTGTGGGGTTGTGTCAGTGTTGTACAGCTCCGGGCCAAGCCAACAGGGCGCCCTAGGCGTTTGGCACTTGTGTATTATATAATGAATAAAGTACCTCCTATGGTAAAATAAAAGTATATTATAAGTCACTGAGAAGTTCCATGAGCATATAAAATCACAAGGCTGAAGACCACGTGCTTTTATACAGGTCATGGAACTCAGAGATTACTTAAAGTATCTTTATATTTTCCAACAAGCTTTTTTTTATTTATTATAATACAGAATATTATATTGTTTCCATTTATAAATGATGACATCACTTAGAGCCGTTTATAAGGATATAATTTACAGGATATTCATAAATATAAAGCATTTTTTAGTACATTCAGATAGACAGGAAATGTTCCGTAAATATCATCATCTCACATTACTAAAATGCTTAAAAATATTGTCTAGAAACCATTGCATTTTTTTGAAAGAAGTACAAAGTGCATGAACCACAGACTAATAGTTCTTCTTAATTTTTAATTCTAAAACTTACAAATGGTACATGGGCATGTTTTGTAAGAAAAAAAAGGATGTAAAAAATTTCAAATAAGTCCTGTCTTTGTCTCCCTGTGAAGGAGCAGGCGTTTTGTGATAATGTCGTCATCAGTTTTAGGCTTCAAAGGCTTTTGTAGCTTTTGAGCTGTCATTTATATAACTGGGATCTGGATCGACCCATAATTCCCTAGACAACTTTCTAGAAATTGATAACAGACTGAGCTTCTTTTATGGCTTAGAGGAGGCAACTCCAATCACATCACCGTTGGTAGTTAATATTATTTCTTGACATGGTTGTAAAAGTATAAAGGGGCTTATGGCATTTGTTTTGATGAGAAATGGGCTCTCAAGCTGCGCACAAGCTTAAAGAGCCAGATTAGAAAGAGAGACCAAGGGAATATGATGTTTGCAAACAGGATATGACTTTACATAACTTTAGGTTTCTTAGTCCATCCCCAGGAGAATTCCTTGTAGACAGCAGAGAATTCCACTTTTATCAGAAAAAAATGATGGCAATCTTCCAATGCCATGATTTAAAAAAAAAAAACTGTCTGTATATACAAAGTTAAACCTTTACATTTTAAAAGGAGGAGCAGTGGAGGAGTCAAAACAACACACAGCATGATACAAGGCATGTACAGTATAAATCTCAGAGTTTTGGGAGAGGGGGCATATCTTAAATACTGTATATAGTCTGACTTTCATTGAAAACAGATTTTTCCTTTTTTACATTTATCTTGGGAAAATGCTCTTGCGTTCTTAATAAAATATATTTGTAAGCGTTATTTAAAACTATTTACATTTCAAAATGAATCTGTATGCTTATCTTCTTTTCTGTAAATTGCTATATATTTGGAAACAAAATAGAGATTTCCATAAACTTAGCTAGTAATTATTTGGGAAAAGGGCACACACCACATTAAATTATGGCTTACCTATAAGATGCATTCCTTCTGGAGATTCTATCACATACAAAAGGTCTATTATGGTAAAGTCACATGGAATTTGCTTTGTTGTATGTGCACTTATTTAAAATATTTAATATGCTTTTGTATTTATCACTAATATTTTTAGTTATTATTTGAGAGTATTTTTGTCTTCTGTATTTCAATGTTCCTTCTGAATTGTGCTTAGTAAAGTCAATAACCTGGACTATTTTTCTATACAACCTAAAATAAAACATAGATACTTGTTCTTGCTTATACTATCGCCTCTGGAAGACCATTATCTGACCAATTCAACTGCTCATGTCTTAAACTACATTAGACCTTGCCCACTTGTTTTACCAGGCTCTACCTGTATCTCACTAATAAAAAATTATAGGAGAGCTAGTAGAGTTGATAAGGAAAATTGTGGTCAGCCAGAGGTTATAATAGTTTTTAGATTTCCAAAATCCATGTTTTTTATTTTAAAGAAGCATGACTGACCAAAAAATACTGCCAAGAAAAAACATTTTCTTGCAAAATTTAGACAAATTGTTGCATAATGTAAATATTCTTTATATTCCTATATAACAAATATGTTGCTTTGACAATTTAAAAGTATGTTTCCTAATATTTCCATTAGATATAGTGGGAAGAAAATCTTAATGTCCATTACTTTTCTATATTCTGCCTTTCGAAGAAATGGCTGCAATTTACTGAGCAGTGTACTACATAATTTCTGGCATTATTGGTGCAATTAGCATTCAATGCACTGGGCAAAAGCCAGTTCCTTCCATAGAATTCAAGTGTTTGTGGATGCTGCAACTTTGTGATCCTTACGTTTTCTAGAATTTGTAGCTTACCCACAGTGAATGAGACCTGCCATGGTTTTCTTCTCTTTCTTTCTATTGGGGGTGTATATTGTTATTCTAATATTTCTGTTTAGTAAAATGTAACGTTTAAAGCAGCACTAACCAAACTGGGGATGATTCACAACTGTTAGCATAAGCCAGTTCATTTCACCTTTAAAGAGACAAGTTATATGAGGCCAGACCCAATGTCTCATACTTTTCATCCTGTTATTTCACTGAGCACTCCAAATTTTGTAATCATCATGTCCACAATTTACAATTCTTTTCATTCCTCCATTGGTACTTGTTTTGCCTTCCTTTGGTTGCCTTAATAAGCCAAAATTAGATGCTCCCATGGACAAATGTCTTTTTCACCAACACAAATAACTATGCACTTGCTTTAGCAGCAGTATAGCAGTAATGATTTCTATATCTGGTATAGGAGTGTGAGCTAACCCACAAAAAGTCTATGAATGGAGGAGTTGGACCTGTTGCCTATTGAACTCAATTCTAGAAGCACAACGATTCAGAGCACAACAAGGCAATGTGCAAAGTGCAGAATACACATTTCCATTGCTTAATGTGCTTAAATATACTTAAAGGAGTTTACAGTGTAATACTGGTGTGCCAGTATCACATCTTAATCCAGCCCCAGGAGGGAAGACATAGCATTTGTGGTTTTGAGCAACAGCCTCAGCAATACATAAACAAAGAACAGGAACCCGGGTGTATAAAAGGTAGACTTGTATATGATAAACCTATAAAAGAAAACAACCAAAATAAGTAAAAAAGATACACACTACATTGTATGATGTATTGCCTGTAAATTGTTGTGTTGGAACTGTTGCCTGGAAACCTGTTATCCAGAAAGCTCTGAATTATGGAAAGCCATCTCCCACAAACTGCATATGAATCAAATTATTCTAATTTTCAAAAATTATTTCCTTTTTTCTTTGTAGTGATAAAACAGTAACTTGTACTTAATCCCAACTAAAATATAATTAATCCTTATTGGGTTTATCTAATGTTTGAATGATTTTTTGGCAGACTTAGGGGCAGATTTATCAAGGGTCGAATTTCGAAGTCGAAAAAGCTTTGAAATTCGACCATCGAATTGGAATACTTTGACTTCGAATAACGAAGTCGAAGTTTTTTACATCGAATTTGCCCATTTGCGGTCCAAGTAAAATCGTTCGATCAAACGATGAAATCCTTCGAATCGGACGATTCGAAGGATTTCATCCATCAATTGAACGATTTTTCTTCGAATTCAAAAACTTAGAAAAAAGCTCTAGAAGATCCCCATAGGCTAACATAGCACTTCGGCAGGTTTAATTTGGCGAAGTATTGAAATCGAAGTTTTTTTAAAGAGACAGTACTTTGATTATCAAATGGTCGAATATTCAAACTATTTTACTTCGAATCTAATTCGAAGTCAAAGTCGTAGTATTCTATTCGATGGTCGAAGTATCCAAAAAATTACTTCAAATTTAGAATTTTTTTACTTCCCTCGAATTCACTTCGACCCTTGATAAATCTGCCCCTAAAAGTAAAGAGATCCAAATTACAGAAAAGATCCCTGGAAAACCACAGGTCTAGATAACAGGCCCCCATACCATACCTGTAACATGTCCACAAGCCATCATATGCAAAATAATAAAAATGTAACTACAAAAAAAATATAACCATGATCTAAGTAATAAAACAGAGTATGCCGATGTTTTCTATCTTTGCTCAATAGCTCCATGTACAACTCGCTAACCATTAGGAATGTGTAATTGGGTTACTGGCTATATAAATATATATATACTCATATTTTTATGGACTTTGCAAATTTGCAAACCTTTCTGTATGAGCAGTCAATATTTTACTGAGCAAGATGCTGCTGTGCCAATGTATCAGACTGGCTGCCATCACTAAAATATAATTTTTTTGCTTAACTGGCAGCTCAACATAAATACAACCATTGCTGATGAATATTCTTAGCTTCATAATGAATACCTCTTATGATATATGAGTAAGGATAGGGATTCCTTGTAGCAGAAACCTGTGGATATACTCTGTGCGTTGCCAAGCACATTCATTGGCACAGATTGCATTCAGCTAGGAGGAGTCAGACTTGGAGCAAATTCCTGTCTCTCCTAAAGGATGTTGGCTATGAGCATAAATCCGGTTAAAGCAACCTGCATACCACAGAGTTTTCTGCTAGGGAGCTTAAGAAATACAAACAATGCAGCTTACATGAAGAAGAAAAACGATGTTTTTTTAAAATAAGAGAATAAGAGATTTTTATAAATTAAACTGCACTCTTTATTTATGTAATTTTTCACTGAAATATAATGAGCAGTGCAGAGTACGGAATCATCTCTTCTTTCCATAGCTATAGTTTCAATTTCAGGTTTTGATTCACAGCAGGACAGATACAAGATACAATCAACGTCAAATTGATAACTTGGCGTGATGCCAAAAAAAAAAAATTATGAAAAAAAAAATGACAGAAATGAAGGCAGGTTCATAGATCAGGACGTGGGTGTTTCTGATTCATATTTTTGTACTGGGCAGGGTTATCCCACAAGTGCTGAAACATCAGGCAAAGTTGAAACCAAAAGTCTAATGTGCTGTCCCACCCGTGGACTTTTTATCACTTCATTTAACCATACCCTTATTTAAATCAACTATAATGCAGAAAATTACATTATCTCCGTTTGTTGTTGTCTTGGAGAAGGTTATGAGATTAAATCAAATGAATCACCCCAATTCTCTGGATGCATGATTCATTTAAATAGGCTTCCTCGGTCTCTGTTTATTGTACATTTTACTGACAATGACCAAGAAACACATAAATCACACATTTCGTTTTGGAAGATAGCTTTTTATGTGCTGATAAGGAGGCCTGTGCTGCACGAACATGCTCCCAAAAGAGTGATAATTTTACTGCTCTGCAGCTGGGCTCTGGTTAGTGCAATGTTTTGTTCTGCTTCAATATCCAAGTGGGTGGACATGAGCTTCTAGGGTTCCAGAACAATCGACTATACAAGGCACTTTCTCACCAGAAATATGATATTAATTTCCATATACTGTATGGTTATTGAATTAGGTTAAAATACATGTGAAATAGGGGAATCATTTTCCATAAAACCTATGGACAAGATTCAATTCAAAAGAAAAAACTTTTCTCCCAATTCAGTTTCAGTTTTTGGAAAACTGGAAATCTGGAAACCTGTTATTGATAAAGCTACAAATTGCAGGGAAGCCATCTCTCCCTAGACATTTCAATTAAATAATTCAACATTTTTAAACATGATTTTCTTTTCCCTAAAATAATAAAAAAGGACCGTGTAGTGGGCTGACCAAATTTGTATTCCATATTGGAGCTGACAGTTCTCATTACTGTTTAACTACTATAAGTCTATCAGGGAAATTGACTACTCAACATAGAGGAGCATTTATGCCAAAGTCTGCCAGGTAGTATGAAAGGAAAGATTACATTATTTTTTTTCCAAAAAAACAACTGACCAAAAGTTCCATTCCTCTTGCCACATATAGGGGCAGATTAAAATTTAAGATTGTGTTTTCCAAACTAAAGTTTTTTTTACATGTATCGATTTAAAACATCTCAAAAATGCAAATGAAAAAATTAGGCAGCTAAACCTGGCAACCTTCTAAAGATGCCAATATAAGGTGTATCTTCAACATTCAAGCTCTTTTATTTTTTAAATAAATGAATGAAACAATATGTTTTTAGTTGTGACCCCATTTCTTTTCCTGCAATGGAGGGAGGAATTCCCCCATCTTACCTGACACACATGTGCATAATGAGTGAGCCGGGGAAACTATCTCATTATGCGCATGTGTCTGACCAAACATTGCTGCACCGGAAGCACCACCAGTGTGGGTGGCATAGGGCTTGCTAGGGGCATTTTCTTGCTGTATACCAGAAGGGAAACAATTTTACTAATATAGATACCCTTTTAAAGTGATATGGTTTCTCTAAATTAATGCTTTTCTTATATATGCTAGTAATCGAGAAAAAAATCACAACCACAAAAAATTTTCAAACAAATATTATCTTAATTTTTTTCTGCAATTGATTTTGTTAAAGCTAGTATTTAAAAAAAAATCAATAAAGCAGCCTCAATGTGGCGAATTTTACCACTAAATTTGTGAAAGTCAATGGATGTCAAAATTATTTTGACGTGCATCAATTTTTATACGCACACCTATTTTGTCCAAATGCATTAAAGTAAATAGCCACCGAATAATTTTGACACGCAACAATTTTTATGTGCATGTCTATTTTATGTGCATGTCTATGTGCATGAAATTTTGGTGAATTTATTCACTGGCGGCGAAACGTGGAATTTAACAGCAAATTCGCGCCTGGTGAATTTATTCGCTCATCACTAGCCTCAAATTGTTGAAAAAAATAATGCGATTACTTTGATGGATATATCACTTGCAGTACCATTTTTCACATGTTTGGGGAGAGAACTTTGATCTGCCTTTGTAGAACACTGATTACAAATACAGAGATGGAAGTGGAGGAGAGGAGATGTAGGCAACAGAAAAGGAATGTGTGGAATTCCTTGCATATGGAAGTGGAAATGAAAAATGAAAGGATAAACAGTAGCTGATGTTAGGTAAGAAAGTAAATAAACTTTTTTTTACAAGGCTGTTTATGATAGCTTTCGACAGACCCTGTAAACCGCAAATGCAGAAAATTGAAAAATTTTAAAATTCAAGTATTTTTTTAAATGTGAGATTTTGCAAACTCATTGGGATTGAGTTTTTTATGTGATTGAATTCATGAACGACTATGCGTTTTTGATTCAAAATATTTATAACATGCTGGCAATTGGAAAATACTTACATTTGAATTAATTTGAGGTTATTTTTCAAGATGCAAAAAATTCTAATTTTGGAAAATAAGAAAAGTATTATTAAGCAATTTAGGCCCATGGCCTAACATCCACTGACAATGAAAAGATGGTGGCCAGAGAAATAGATCTATGGAGAAATCTGACTGGTCATTTTGGGGACAGGAAGTAATTGATATAACCCATTTTGGTTAAATTATCTAATTATGATTTTGCCCTCCATGTGATGAAGCCGAGTCTGTTTTCAGCCTCAGCTACTGCATTACTGCATCTCTGTCAAAAAATAAGCCTTACTCAAGTATTTTTCCATTCAGTCACAATTTGTTATAAAGCGTTTTCTTCCAATGTGCATGCTTTTCTTTTTCTCCTTTTTATTTGAGGGTTGGATGCGCCAAGATGCCTGTGAAAAACAATACAAGCATTCCACTGTAATAAAAAGTGACTCACTCACTCACATGAGCTTGAAAAGGAACATTATGCTACATTGGAAGCAACATGAATAAAAAGCTCTGGCTGTAAAAGAACAGAAATGGGGTCTGCTGAAACCATAGTTGGAGCTATAGACCTATGAAGCAAGAAATAACAATGAATCAGCGTACATATCATTTTATTATTGCTTTGTTTTAGCATCTCGCTGATCATGTAAAAATTCCAAGTCCTGTTGAACATTACATCTACTACTGTGGGCCTGCACACAATGACTCTTTGGGTATGCCAGTTCTGCCCTATGTAATGCTGAAATAAGTAATCCAAACAAGCAATAGCAGTGAGGCATGACAGGAATGTGTTTCCATTGGACAAGTCTGTATAAAGGAAAAGTATAAGCAAAGACATGTCCAGAAGGGCCTTTCAGCTGGTCAGCCAAGACAGAAGACTAATGTTATTGTCTATTGGCTGTCACCCTGCCAGCCCTCCCTCACAGATTTGTTTCTCTTTCTCTCTTCCACCCCCCCTCTTTCTTTAGTGTTTGCTCAGGTGGACAGTGACACCATTTGGAATGAGTTGCATTCGTCCGGAGCTGCACGCATGGCCGTTGGCTGTGTCATTGAACTGGCTTCCGAAGTGGCCTCAAGAGAGCTGAAGGTGAGGTCTGTGTTGCATTGTGTGTGGGAAAAATAAAGAAGTAACGAGTGAAATACTGTTGTTCTTGGGCTTGAAGGTCTAGCCAAGGGCCATAGTGTGGGAAGATGGTCATTAAAGTGTGGCAAAGAAAACTACATCTACTGTAATGTATAGTTTGAGGATACAGTTTAATAACACAAAAAGCATTAGGGAGAGTGTGCACTGGATGTGAGAACGTAAAAGTTTAGTTTGGCGAACACTATTGAAATTCATAGATAAGTGTTAGTCTTATTAAATATTTTCAGCGATATCTTTTTACTGCATCAATGTACTCCATGACATTAATGCAACAATATGTATTGCAGACAACATAGTTTGAATTTCAGAAACTTGTTATCCAGATCAAGTCATGTTATTCTCAAAAGGGACTTAACTAGACCATTTTTGATGGCTTTAAGGGTTGTTTCCCAGTAGTGTAAACCCAGACATTTTTAATATTATGGAATTTATACTGACTGTTTAACTTGTTCAAAAATGACCTATTGTTGTAAGTAATGTATCAGTGTTTGCAGATGACGCAAAACTATACAGACCAATTAATTCCATCCAGGATGTGGCATCATTGCAGCGGGATCTTGACAAACTGACAATCTGGGCAGCTAAGTGGCAAATGAGATTCAATGTTGATAAATGTAAAGTCATGCACCTCGGATGTAAAAATATCCTTATACCCTTAATGGGACTGCACTAGGCAAATCCATTATGGATAACTTTGTGGTTACAACAACGATATTTCCCGTTATGAAAACAGCTGTGTGCCCTGTGCTAACAAATGGTTAAAATAGGATGTAATGTTACAGTGCATATACAGACCCGCTCCCTGTTCAGCTGTCCCCATAAAAAAAAACAAATAGCAGGTGAGGCGCATGGGCACCATGCTCTAGCGCAGGGGTCCCCAACATTTTTTACCCATGAGCCACATTCAAATGTAAAAAGAGTTGGGGAGCAACAAAAGCATGAAAAAGTCCCTTGGGGTGCCAAATAAGGGCTGTGATTGGCTATTAGTAGCCCCTATGTAGACTGGCAGCCTACAAGAGGCCCTACTTGGCACTGTACTTAGTTTTTATGCAATTAAAACTTGCTTACAAGCCTGGAATTCAAAAATAAGCCCCTGCTTTGAGGACACAGAGAGCAACATCCAAGGGGTTGGAGAGCAACATGTTGCTCACGAACTACTGGTTGGGGATCACTGCTCTAGCGTCACGTGTGCCGTGGGGCCCCCGGTGGTTTAGAACCCGGTGGCCCCAATGGTCCAGTCCGACCCTCTCTCTCGCTCTCTTTCCCTCATTTTACAATCCGAAATTTTTAAAAAAAATTCTGAAAACTTCTCCGACCAAATTCACACTGATTTTTCCCCCCTTATTTATCAATACATTTTCCAGACAATTTCGTGTTCAGGATAAAATTGTGAAAATATCCAAATACCACGACTTCAGTTTGATGCCCGAATACAGCGACCTTTTTGGATTTGACGCCCGAACTCCATGACTTTTTCAGATTTGACATCCAAATACCGCAACTTTTTTAAGAAACCCAGCACAGATCAGGATATCTTCGCCAATTGACTTCTACATAAACTCGTATGACTTTTAACACTCTCTGGGTTTAATAAATAAAGAAAAATTCCACAAAAAAATTATGTTTTTCCCCTTTAAAAGGCCAATGAGAAAAAAATTGGACTTTAATAAATAAGGAAAAATAGCTGCACTTACTGGAGAAAAAGCCTGGGTACACAGTGCAGAAAAGTCATATAGAATATCATGTAAAGCAAGGCACTTGTCACAGGACTTAAATAAATAAACTTTATCTCTTTTTCCCCATACTTTAAGTCCTGTGAGTGCACGTTTCTCTCTCTCTCTCTCTCTCTCTCTCTCTCTCTCTCTCTCTCTCTCTCTCTCTCTCTCTCTCTCTCTCTCTCTCTCTCTATATATATACACATACATACATATACACAAGCCACCCAAGAATAGGAATCACAAAATGCATTTAGTTTAGCTATCCCTAAATGTACAACAGTGTGAGGTTCTTCTTTGCTTCTGTATTTATCTTTCCTTAATGCTCTATAGAGGTTAATGTACATGACCAGAGCACTGCTAGTCTAAACAGTTTGTACAAGGTGCAGACTTGACAGGTTTTGACATTTTATTTGGTATGTTAACCGCCCTTAAGTATACTAGTCACGTTGTCCACCTATCCAGTTTATTAGAAGCCGTGTCAATTGATAGCTATTCATATTCCTTACATTTGTTTTTAGTATTTGAGGTTTAAAAAAGTAAAAATTTAAATGAATTATATTTTAGTTTCTGATAGGATTTCAAGACAAAAATTATATTGCAGTGCTTGGGGGGAGCATATCATCGGATTTGTGACAAAGACCCTCTTAGCATCCTATGGCACACTGGGGACACAGTATTTTGTAAGAAAAAAGAATACAGCACTCTCTACTTGCATTTTTGTTTTCCACTGAAAAAAAACCCCAAAATCTCCCATGAATCCAATGCATCTGGTGCAAGAAAAAACATGGAGAAAAATTGCCATTGACTCCAATGCATTTGATGTGATAAAAATGTGAGGAAAATGCCCTTTAAATCCAATGCATTTGGCTATATTTTTATTTTTTTCTGCGGTTTGATCATATTAATTAATGTTGCATTAGAAAATGCACAGGTTATTAAACATAAACTTGAAGAGTCATTTATAAGTGCAGTGTTCATATTTGTTTTACCCATAATGCAGAGCTGCAGTTTAACTTCTGGCTGCATCACTTACAGAACATGCTTTCGAAATTTACATTAAACTCACTGTGCATGTCAGGTGCTCCTCTTGATGCAACCTGATGGCTGCCAGGCCCTGGGTAGTACGAAGCTCCGGGGTCCCCAATGTCCAAAGACACAATTGCATCCCATTCATCCAATGATAAAGTCATGATGGCCTAATCTGCAGCTATGTGGAAAAGTAACTTAACAAATTGTGTCACTCTCCATTGTGTATGTTTTGGTGAAAGTGCAGATTTGTAAATGAGCCCTTTGGAGTTCTCGTATCTTAGAATATTAATGGTACCAAGCTGGAAAACTGTGCCAACACACTATTAATATTTAGGGGCAGATTTATAAAAGGTCGGATTTAGAAGTTATGTGAATTTGTGAGTTTTGACCAAAAAAAAGTTTGAATATTTGGATTTGGATTCGAATTTACCATATAAACCTTAATAAATCTGCTCCTTAATGTGCAATGGACCATGGGCTTAGTTAGTTTGCAACATTGTTATAAACTGAAGCTTTATTTTACGTCACATGTAATAAAGGTTGTGAACAAGCTGCCATCTTGTAAAATATTCCATCAAGATTCACTCCCCTGCTTTCTGCGTAACAGCATATGAGGGTTATGATTTATTGTGCTTTTCATAAATACTAGCCAGGATGGATCAAAAACATTTTAATGACAGCTCTTAAGCACAAGTTATCAATACTATTGTGTATTTATGTATACAGTATAACATGTAAGGCATATGATATATCAGTATCCTTTCCAGAGTAGAGCACTTTTTTTATTCTGAAAGTGTTAGACATATGGCAGAGTGCTGCTCAGAGGTTCGTGTTTTCTTTACTGTTGTAGCGATATGGTAAACTTGAGTGGCACTGTCTTTACTATGAGCTTACTTCCTTATATATTGTTGCTCCGGTTGAGACCTTTCTCTCAGGTGTAAGCCCTCGCAACAGTGTGGAGGCAGGGTGTAGTGGAACTGTAATGAAGTGCTATGCACAATAAGTGGGCGTCAGTGGTTCTTTATGCTTAACCAGGGAACTCCACATAGGAGTTCATAGAAATCAACAAACATGTAGCAACAGAGAGTAGCATATACTCACAAACAGCAATGAACAGTTCAATCCCTGCAGGCAAGGGAACATATGCAGCAGCAGTGAAGGTACATCCAGCTTTCAGCCTTTTCCCTAAGTGGAACCAAGGGGAATCCCTGCATCCCTAAGTGTACACACTCAGTCCCTACTTCTGGGCGATTAGAACCCTGGGTTCTTAATCCCTCTGACTCTCCTCGTCGGACCCTTGAACTGCTCAACTAAATAACCTGCCTATCACTCCTAGAGTGACCTATAACAGAGTATCCCTTATCTCTTGCTAGGGCCAATATACTTGGGTTACACTATCCTTTCCTTTCCTGGTTCATCACGTAAGGGCTAAAGCAAAATGGACCCAGAGCACATGGTTACCTGGACCAAAATACTATAGCACAATGCCATCTTCTGTGCACTGTGAGAACAACCAAGGGCTTAGCTTAAGGCAGAACACTGAAACAGGTCCCCCATTAGGACCCCTTTAGGCATCTAACACACTGAGGATTTGCCTGCCAATATTAATTAGGGTGGCTAATTTACCAGATCCCTACACTGTATTGACATATCAGTGAGTTTGATGCTGATGACTATTTTTAGACTTTGGACAAAAAAAATTACTTCTTACTCCAGAATTATAATTATATTTATCAGATAAGTTATACTTTCCTTACTAACATCTTTGTGGTCAAACTAAGTTGGTGCTGAATGCCAAAGAGTGTAAAGTGACTAGCTGCAGGGTACTGGTAGGTGGGACAGGCAGTGGAGGTGAGTTATGATATACAGTAAACTCTCAACTAACTTAAAGGGGAAGTAAAGTCTAAAATAGAATAAGGCTAGAAATGCTGTATTTTGCATACTAAACATGAACTTACTGCACCGCAAGCCTAATCAAACAAATGATTTATGCTTTCAAAGTTGGCCACAGGGGGTCACTATCTTGTAACTTTGTTAAACATCTTTGCAAGACCAAGACTGTGCACATGCTCAGTGTGGTCTGGGCTGCTTCGGGATCGTCAGAAATCAAAACAGCACAAGTCAAATAATATCTCAGGTTAGACATCCCTTCTTGTTATCCTTAGATTAGGACCCAAGCCCCCTGAATATTAAACTTCAGCCTTTTCAGATAAATATTTTTTTTTAACAATTATTTTTTTATTGTTTTCACATTTTCAAAAATTAAATAAAAGGAAAAACACAAGAAAGGAAAACAAAAAAACAAAACAGGAATTAACAAGGGTATATATATAGATATATATATATATAATATTTTAGTCTTTTCAGATACAAGCATATTAAATTCGTGTTTGTCTTTATCAGCGCTCTCACACTCCCCATTAATTCCATTGTAAGGAAACCATTTGGTTTCTGTACAGTCATTGGGCATATTTACACATAGTAGGGAAACATAACTAGTCAGAAATTAAATTAGCTATCATTTGGAGGCTTATTTATCAACATTCTCATTTTAGTGGTTTTAGAGGGTTTTGAAACCACAATTAAACTCACATTCTAAATCTCGAATGTCATGGAATTTATTAAAAGATCGTTATATTAATGAAAGAAAATCACTGAACACTGGGGTAAAAAATACGGATACCTCTAAAACCTGTAAAATTTTAGTTTTTCAGACAATTCCTAGTGAAAAAAGATCCAAAAGAATCTATGGATTGAAAGTGGTCCAATAAGGTCAGTGCAACTTTTTTAGGACCTTGACAACTTTTAATTGGCGGATTTTTTGATTAGACCTTTTTTATGGTTTTTATATTTGTGAAGATTCTCATTCATCCAGGTCATGGTATATCTGTAGAAATAAGTCAAATCAACTGGACTTGCTTTGTTTTTGTTTCTCTTGAAGACATCCAACTTTCTCAATTCAGAATAACTGGGCAGATGTCCCATTGATATCCTGATCTGTGCTGGGTTTCGTTCAATAATCCAAAAGTTTTGTGGTTTTTCGGGCATCAAATCCAAAAAAGTCATAGGTTTTGGCGGCAAATCCAAAAAAGTCACAGTTTTTGGCAACAAATCTGAGAAATTCATACAATTTGAATTTTTTCACAATTTTATCGAGTTTATTTTCCCGCACAAGAAAATTTCTGAATAGTTTATAAAAGTCAGTGCGGATTTGGTCGGAGTCTTTTTCAGAAAATTGTGATAACTTTTTGGATTTTGATAAATAACCCCCTTAATCTGGAATGTTACTGCATACACTTTTCATGTCTTCACAAAAATGTAATCACCAGCCCAGTTTTTCCTAACATCACTGGCTTTAAAATGCAGACTTTGGTTTTAAGTTAATATAGAATGGAATTAGATATCCACAATATAAATGTCAACATGTACATGCTAATCATATCAAATGATTAACTCAATGATTGCATGGCTAAAATAATGAAATTTGTATTGGTTTGTGCAATGTTTAACAATTATTTATTTTTAAATTTGGTTAAAAGTGATCCAGACTGCACAAACTGAATGAATCCAGATCACTATACACATGACATTACCGTTGTTAACGCTTTTTTGTAATACTAGATCCTATAGCAAAGATTTGCTGGGAGTGATTAAACACTTCAAAATGATTCATTTCCTCAAATTCATCGTTCTGATTGTTTTAGATAATTAATGGGGCATAAAAAGAATGAAAGAACACGCTGTTCTGCCAATAAGGAATGGACATTTTAAACAGCATTTATCCGAATGCTCATTACAATAATAACCAAGAAGCCAATTTAAGATTTTTCTAATTATTATCTCTTAGTTATACTTAAAATACACTGTGTTCCCAAGCTCACAGTAATAGGAAGAATGATATATGTAAAGTAACTTAACAAATTGTTGCATAAACACTACAGATTAAATCCTAGATTTTAAACTTTAGGTCACAGCGGCATTGAAAATGTTATTGTTTAAAGAAATGGATCACTTTAAAAAACCTGTTGCCATTTATTTATTGTAATATAAAAAATAAAACAAATATACTGTACATATATATATTAAAGTAAAAGAGAGAAAAGACACACTCCTTGGTTTACAAAAATCACATAGACACACATCACATAATTTACCATAGCTGTGAGAAATCAAATAAGCACATTTAAATAGGTACAGAAATATAGTTTTAAGTTTAAAGCAAATGAGAGATGAGAGAACCTGTCAGGCTGTGGATCCCAGTACAGACTATATACGCAGATATACTGTATATAGGACCCATTATTCCAGTAGTTTTGAGATTTCAGTGTCGTTAAGCAGTGTTCCAGAGTTTGAAAATTCCCACACATTTTGTTTTTTGTGTATTTTGTTAACTGAAACATTTTTTGCTATGCATATATTTGAGCTCTGTTTGATTGAATTTGAGACTCGGGTAGAAATTTAGGCATATTGTGTTTGGAACAGCCAATTCAGTGCTGTACTTAGGTAAGATGTAACCCTTAGGGGCAGATTTATCATGGGTCAAATTGAAAATTCTAATTTTTAAATTCAAATTTTGAGTTTATTTTAGTGTAATTCGACTAGGAAATAGTCTGAATTCTATTTCAAAATGGATCATGTACTGTCCCTTTAAGAATTCCAATTCTCCATCTAAAACCTGCCAAATTGGTGTTTTAGCCTACAATCATTTGGTGGACTTTTGAAAATCAAATTTTTTTTGGGGGGTGAAAAAACTTGAATTAGATTCTAGTTTGCAGGTCGATCCTATTCAACCGAATTTAAAAAAAATAGAATTTTTGAATACATTTCAATTGGTCAGTTTTTTTTTTTCAAATTTCGAGTTTCTGGGACTTTTTATAAACTCCCATAAACTCTAAATTTGACCCTTGATAAATATGCCCCTTATTGGTTTTTTATAAAGTTTTGACTTTTATTGAGTGTACCACTATGACGTGGGTCCACCCAGGATAATTATTTGTTCTGTTCATGACATAGACTTGTAGCAGCTCCTTGCACATCAATGTTTTTGACCCAGTGCCATTTTGTAACGCCCGCGATGTATGTGTTTGCCATTGGTTCAATGTCAAATGTATTTATACCCCCAGCTTTCCAAGTTTGACTGTCCCCTGTAAGGAAGCCCATTTGGCAAATGCACTTTGGGGTTGGTCGTAGTAGGAGAGAATACTTGTTACACGTGTGTATCTTCCGGTGCCTTGAGATCCCCTATTACATCATTTAATTATTGTTATATTGAACTGTTGTGCATTATAAGTGTATTATAAGGTATTTTGTGGACTAGGACTATGGGGGGTTCATTACTAATCATTGTTTACTAATTATAAGGCATTGGACACACTGGATTATCAGTGTGTATGTCAGAATCTGAATCCCTCATTACCCAAATACATTGGCTATTGCAATGGTTATGGACTCATGTGTCATTGATCTTTTTGTATATGTTTTTTAAGCAGATGTTTGTTTGTTTTTAATGTTGTAATAATAAAGTGAGATTTTTTGATAACAGTATAATTGTGTGAGCCCTCAACATGGGGATTCCTCCGTTCTAATACGGTTCTTTGTATTTAGTTGCTAACTGAAAACAGCTTCTAGATATAGATGATGGTACCCTAAACATATATAGAACTTTTATAGCTTTTTCCTCTGTAGTCTATTTTTATTTCATGGCTTTACGGAAATTGCAATAAATAAATTAAGAAACTGTGTTGTTCCAGCTTTGTTTCTGCCTAGGATACTATAGATGAAGCCTCACTGTTTCTATGTGAGTCATTTTAACATCTATATATATTAAATCATTTGAAATAATTTAAGAATTTAAGGTAAAATCAGCTTTGAGTTTGAGTTTTCAGAGTGAGCTCCACCTGACAGCATTAGTGCCTGCTTCAAGCTGTGTTTCTCTTTCAAATAAATGCAATGCAAATACCAGCAGCATAGATAGAGAATAATAAAGATTTAGGTAGGCCTCTCCTCCTCAACTGCTATGAATTCCTACATAATTAGATATTCTTCCACTAGAGATCTAATGGTAGCCTCCCTATACAAATATTTCACCATTCTATACTGAAAGGCAAGGGCATTTGTGTACAACAGCAAAAGCATTCATTCCCTATTGGCATATAATCTCGTCTAAAGATTTGTTAGTTAGTAATAATTAGGAATAAATTCACCATGCACAAAAATGGATTTAATCGCTCCTTCATCCCTTTAATCGTGTTTTGGCTAAATTACTCTCCTTTTCTGCATGCTTGTATGGCTCCCAATTCCCAAACTTTTTTTTACATTTAAATGTGTCTCACGGGGTAAAAAGGTTGGGAACCCCTGCATTAATTACAATTTGTTCTTGCAACTGGTTCTGTTGGCCAATGGCAAAGAGGCCCCTTTAACTTCAGAGCAATAATTAAGGTTCCAAGGGACCCCATAGTATATCTTCCAGAGAATTATCCATACATTCCGTCAACAGCACCAACAACCAGATCCCAGCATGTAACTTGGAGCTTAGTGAACACAAGTACAGTGTTTTGTAAAACATGTTTAATGCAGCTGATACAGGACCAGGTTTTAAAATGGCCATGGTTACATGCACATTTAAGTCTGTGGATCAATATTAAATGTATATACTGTCCTCTCTCCTCTTCTGAATAGAAAGTTTGTCATCCCTGTTAAGCCAAAGAAATTATTTTACCCTAAGGCACGGTCCTGTGCCGTAAATGTAGCAGCTCACTGAAAGCTACAAATTAGTCTCTGATGGCAGGCTGTGTGCTTCATCATCATTGTCATCATCATCATATCTTATGTAATTATTTATTTTATGGCATTTATTTCAAACCAGGGTTCAATAGTCACCTTATCAACATTGCAGTTGTGATATTTATTTTCATTTGTCTTAACAACTTTGTTGTGCAGATAAGGCCGGGAGGCAGCGATGCACCTGAAGAAGTTTTACACATTCAACAAATGAATATTTGTTGGCTATTTATTAGAGTTGTGTCACATTAAAAGTATATGTATTATTTTCAATTTCATAGGATAATAATGTAGACATCCATAAGCCTACTGGATGTTAGTTACACAGTTTTCAAAATTAAACAATGACAAACAAACTGGTCGGGGGAGATTTAAATTGCTATACTGCAAATTAATTCAGCCCATTTAAGACTAATTTATGGCTGGTGTCAGAACCCATAAAACATTATTTGTTTGTGAAGGAGGTTTAAGCTGATAAATGTGCTGGAGCTCTTTTCTTTGTCTGTGGATACCTTGTTGGTAGACAATGACAACATGGCTCTCCCCTAGACAAACACACTAAGTTTGTTCATTTATAGAAGAAGTATGCCTTTCTTAATCTTTATTCGCTTGCTTTGTGCAAAACATATACTATACATTTGACCCACAAAAATGTACCTGCAAAATCCTGTCTTTGTTCCTGTGCTAAGGAGGGATAGCATAAGACAAACATCTGTGGAACTCAGCATCTAGAACCTGTAGACAACAGGAGCTATACATTAGCATGGCACAGTTAGGATTGTCAACCCAAGTGAGGATACTTTTCTTGGCACTTTGAAGCTCTTCCAATATTACCATGTACTATTTGCATATGGTAGACTCATTTTTAACCTAGGCAAAATTGTGTGGTCATAGTAAATTGCCACATTCACGTACCCCTAACAGCAGTCTCGAAAATACTGTAACTGGCCAGTTCCAAAAAAAGGGAGATTTTATTGGTATCTTAGTATTTTGTTTTATTTTTCTGTTTAACATGTTTCACTTCTTATATTACAGATCAGTTTCAACAACATCTGTCTTAAAATGTGTTTCCCAAATACTTTGTTTGGGTTGAAGGTCATGTGTTTGCTCATTAAAGCTCCCAAAATGCATAGCTACCACAGATCCTTTAGCACTACTGTCATCGTTCTCCATCTCCAGAGGGTTCCATGTGCAGCTGTGTATCTGCTTCTGTGACCATTCAGTGGTCAGAATCCTATCGTCACACTTTTGCTTTCATAACCTCTAATTAGAATCACATGGCAAGTCTCCTTCATGTACGAGGCTGATTACAAATACAAATGTCCTTATGCTTTGAGGGAATCACAGCCAGCTTTCCTGAAATGCTGACATCTTTGTGAAAGTGTGAGGAATGCATAGTGGTTGGAAATGACATTTAACTGCATACCATAGTGAAACATGTCATACAAATTCATTTTGAGAGTGCTACAAATTTTAGAATTTTAGAAACCAGTTCAGAAATAATGAAAGATTAGAAATGCTTCTGAAATATTCTATTATTATCATTATTATCATTATCCTGCATTGTACTGTATTACTGGGCCTTTTTTTTAAAAGACCAAGAAAATGGTGAAGTGCATTTACTTTGTTATACATGAGATCCATTATCCACAGTGCTCTGGACCTGGGGATTTCTAGTTAAGAGTGTTTCTATAATTTGGATCTTAATACCTTTAAATCTAATAATAAATAATTTAAATACCAAATAAACCCAATAGGATTGTTTTGCCTCTAACAATGAACAATTATATCTTAGTTGGGATCATTAACAATGTACTATTTTATTATTACAAAATCATTTACATTTTTTTTAATTATTTTGTTAAAATGGAGTCTTTGGGAGATGGCCTTTCCATAATTTGGAGCTTTTTTGGATACGGGTTTCTGGATAACAGTTTCCATACCATCGATTAACATCATTTTAAGAAATAATTGCAGTATGTGACAAAAATTGTGAGAATGTGACAAAATCTGCTGTTTCAGTGGAAATTTTTTAAAAAAACCAAACAAACAAATAAAAATAAAAACCACGAGTTTCATCCGGATACATGCATTAAAAATATTTAGTAATTTGAGAGTAATTTTGAGTATTAGAAAACAAATGCAGGAATAAACCAATTTGCTCACAAGTATACAAAGCTTTAATAAATGTTTGTACAAGGCCCTAGATTGTTGTACAACTCAATGGTGGTTATTTATAAATAGTGGGCAAATTTGCTCCTGGGCAGTAACCCATGGCAACCATCAGATGATTACTTTCAGTGCTCAACCGGCAGCTGTCTGAAAAAAGCTACTCACTGATTGGTTGCTATGGGTTACTGCCCAGGTGCAAATTTGCCCAGTGTTCATAAATGAGCCCCTTTGTGCTCTAAATTCCATTTGTCCCACTATTATTCTTCACTGCACAATAGTTTTACAAGGCAATCGTATCTACGTATGTACTGCAACTTCTCCAGCTTCTCAACTGGTAGGTCTTGCTGGGGTGGTTAACTAGCAGGAATTTAAGATTTATTTATTGCAACAAATGTCACTACAATTGCCAGATGAAATAACTTTAGAGTTCATGCATTCATGATATTTATAAATATTCGAAGATTTTCTGCAACTCATTTATCATTGTTCAAAGTTGAATTTATGGGTTGGGTGATGGTTTTTACTTTCCAGCAATACACATGCCAAAAGTTGTATACTGTTTTTTTTAGACCTACTAGGTCTAGGTACTAAGCCTAACGTATATTGTTAGTGAGTGATAGTTGACACAAAAATGTTTCCAATTTTTTCAAGAAGTTGTACCCTTTAATATGTGCTTCTATTGTTATTGTTCTACGCTATGGTTGCAGGAGTTTTTGTATTTATTAAACCCTGAAATGTAGAATAATGGAGAAGAGAACTGAAAAACACTGGTCCCAAGCAAGTGTGCTAATGGGATAATGATGAGGTATCAACACCTGGGGGCATATTTATCAAGGGTCAAATTTCAAATTGAAAAAACTTTGAAATTCGAATTCAAAAAGACCAACAAAATTAAGGCAAAGCTTTTTTTTGATAGGTCTGTATTCGGCCGAATTCGAAACGTACGAATCAAAGTAATTCAATCGAATTCCAATCAAAGTTTTTCCCAAAAAAACTTTGATTTTTCAAAACCCACCAGTTGATTCCAAATAGGTTCTAGGAGGTCCCCCATAGGCTAAAAAAGCAATTCGGCAGGTTTTAGATGGCGAATGGTCGATGTTGAATTTTTAAAGAGATAGTACATGATAAATTTCGAATTTTCAAATTTTTTTCAAATTCGAATCGAATTTGGACTATTCCTTAAGTACACAAAAATAGCTCAAAATTTGATAAATCTGCCCCCTGGTGACTACACTAAAGAAACATTTGTATTAAAGCACTTCAGTTAATATACTTTCTATCTTTCATTTATGCACCGCCCCTCACAAAAAAATCTTCATGGGGGTCCAACATGCATCTACCTGGCCATCCCTGCACGTCCCATCACCAAAGTCCCCTGCTCCTGGCCAACTCCCCCTCTCCTGGCACAAAGTAAGTAATAGAGAGGTCAAAAGCAGAGCAAAGGTGGCGTGAAGGAGTGTATTTGGAGATCACAGATGAAATATAGGGGGGAGGGCCCTACACATGAGAGTTTAGGTTAGGGTACAATTGAGACATTAGGATTTTACAAATACTTTTTTGATTTATAATCCAGCAATAATTGATTAATTCAGGTACATTGAATAAGCTTCTTTAAACAGGTGGGTCTTTAAGGAGCGTTTAAAAGTTTGGAAAGAAGGAGAAAGTCTGACAGCTGGAGGCAGAGATTTCCAGAGAAAAGCAGAGACCCGAAAGAAGTCTACAAGAAAGAAGTCTTTTAGACGAGAATGGGAAGAAGTAATAAGGGTAGAAACGAAGGTTGTGTGAAGGAGTGTATTTGGAGATGAAATATAGGGGAGAGGCTTCACTGTTAAGGGTATTGAATGTGAGTGTTAGTAATTTGAATTTGATTCTAGAGGAAATTGGGTGCCAGTGAAGGGATATGCATATGGATAGGCTGATGTTGAGCAGTGAGAGAGATGAATGAGTCTAGCAACAGCATTTACTACAGATTGGAGGTGTGAAAGGCGATTTGTTGGAATACCTGGGAGGAGCAGGTTGCAGTAATCAAGGCGGGAAATAAGAGACTGAAAATATATAGAAAGCAAACCCCTGGGGCAACCCATGATTGCAATGTCTGCTTCCTTTATAGTTACACCACTGTTCATAACCTATTCAGGTATATTATAAAAAAGGTGGTTTCTGTTGCCTACCCTGTGTTAGGGCAGTGGTTTCCAGAGTGTAATACGTTTACAGACGGTAACAGGGTGTGTCTTATACACCTAATTGCCTCACTGTTGAAGTTTTGAATTATGGTAGGCAAGATGATACCGGTCTGCTGTATTAAAGCACATATACACTAATATCTAACTAACCATGTATACCTATAAATGATCTTTTATTAGAAGAAGCATGGTGAAACATTTTATTTTGTCTGTCCAAGTGTTAAATATCTGTTTAACTTTGTTCATAGGGCACCTAGGATTTAAAAAATGCATACTAATATATGGTTATACTAAAGATCAAATCTGAGAGAACAAATCTTCTGGCATTTAAATATGGGAGAAAACACTGGCAAGGTTCCATACTTGATGTTGCGTGATTCTACAATATTTTCTGACCTTATTTTTGAACAAAAAAGAATATGAGTCATGATGATTTGAATGCAATGGGTTTCTTAACTTGCACACAATCATGGGAAAGTTCCTATGTGAAATGCTTGCCAAAGATTGATCAGATGCATCATATTTCACAAAGTGAGTTGCCCATTTTAGTTAATCAAATATTTGCCGTTTTCTGGTAATTCAGCCTACGATCTGACTGTTTTTGGATAAAAATGCAAACGTGACGTTATGCTGGTAATATAAGCCTATATAGGCATATATGATTCCTGTAAAAATTAAAACTTTGTTGAGTATAAATCTGATCACCTTCCACTCTTTAAATAAAGCTCCAAAATGTAAATATATGTTAAAAAGACATATTTAATGTGATGTATATAATATAATATTGCTGCAACATGGAATCAGGGCTAAAACTTTCATTCTTAAAATATAAATTGCATTATCATTTCTCCAGGGTCTCCCCACAGCATGAATACATTTGGAGCTTATCTAGTATCCAAGGACAGAGAAGAACTTTAAAGAGTAATATTTTTTCTAAGATTCTAAGGAGAAGAGTAGCATAAAGTGATGTGGTGGTAATTCCCATCAATCTAAAAACTTTTTTTTTGTTTACAATTGCAAGGGAAATTAGGGTTAGGACACATATTATAAGATCAATTTCACCAAAACTCCAGCATTAGTCGAAGGATTTACATTCGGCAGTAGAATATCGAGTGTTAATTAACCCTCAATATTCGACCCTATGTAAATCTGCCCCTAAGTGTGTGCACTTACCCTAAAGTTTTCACATGATAAACCATAAAATTTTGTCTCCTCGTTGATTTGAATCTGGCCCAACATTTGCGATTTGAACAATGCATTCAAAATACGCATGGAGTGGTTATTGCAAACAACTAGTGATGGGCTAATTCGTCCTGTTTAGCTTCGACAAAAAATTAGTGAATTTCCCACAAAATTTATGAAACTGCAAAAAATTTGCGAAACGTTAATTTTGACGCCAGCTCTGGTGAGATTTGGTTTGGGATTCGGCCAGGATTCAGACGTTTTCAGCAGAATTTAGATTCGACCAAATCCTTCTGCCCGGCCGAACCGAATCCAAATCCTAATTTGAATATGCAGATTAGGGGCAGGAAATTGTGTGTCTTTTTGTCACAAAACAAGGAAGTAAAACATTTTTCCCTTCCCGCCCGTAATTTACATATGCAAATTCGGTTCGGTATTCAGACAAATTTTTCGTGAAGAATTCAGGGATTTGACCAAATCCAAAATAGGGAATTTGGTGCATCCCCACTTATAAATAGTAATCAAGTGCCTTTACTCCAAAGAAAACAACTCCAACCTTGTCTTCCCTAATAGTTGAAATCTTCCATCCAGAGCCATTGCAGGATGTAATGCACTTTATGAATTAGTTGCCTAGGCAATAATATGAGCACAGTTGTGCATGAGCTTCAACAGGGACATCATCAGACACATTTGTTCTGAAATCATCATCAGACACATTTGTCCTGGAATTTCTGACGCTCAAAATAACATCTGCCCTGATCCATTAGACACCAGTCTCTGTGGGAACCTGACAGTTATCACCAATTTCAAGGGTGGCAGTAGCACCAGCATTTCCTGCACCAATGAACACACTGCTGTGGTTCAAAAGAGGAGGCGGTATAGAAGTGGTGCAAGAAATGACTTAAGATATAATTATCTTTAACAAATTATATTTTTCAGGTAATGCTAAAATCAAACACAGTTCTAAATTACATTGTATAGATACAAGGAATGAGAAGATTTTTAAAAAGTATTTTTGATATACTAATTATAGAGATGGGCGAATCAACTTGTGGTGAATTTCTGCGTTTCGCCGCAGGCGAATAAATTCATGATTCTTCCGCGAAAATTAGATGTCGTGAAAATTTTTTGGGCGTGAGTTCGAAATGTTGCTAACGTCAAAATCGTTGCATGTCAACACTATTTGGACACCCATTGACTTTAACACCAGCGTCAGCTTGGACATGGGTGTTTAATTCCCTATATACAAGATTTTTCGTGAAAATGTCAGATTTTCACGATTTTTTTGTGAAAATGTCTGAATTTCACGATTTTTTGTGAAACTTTCTGATTTCACAATTTTCCCACAAATATTTCTCCATTTTGCGGGAGAAATTCGCCCATCACTAATACTAAAACACAATCTAATTAATTTCAAAATCACATTCTTCTTACAAAAACTCTTATGCTATGCTAACCCTACCAGCTTCCATACTGATGAATTGACAGCTATGTAAGGATCACAAGCCATTGTCCCCTTTGAAGGTTACTGCAATCACCTGCACAAGACATGTCCCCAAAGCATATCACTTCAATTATTTGCAGATGTCTGCTAAGACTTTTTAGGTACTCCCATAAGCAGATTTATAGCTTCAGAGATCATATAGCATTAAAACAAATTCCCCAAACATTATTTATAACTATTTTCCTCACTCCTTTGGGTTCTCATTTAATGTTCTTCTCCGTTCCTCAAGGGACTTAGGGGAATGTTTACTAACATTGGAGATAAATATTTGGAGAGATTTCTGGAGATGTTGCCCATAGCAACCAATCAGATCTTTGCTTTTGTTTTCCAACATGGCTGTGGCTGTTTAAATCTAATTGCTGATTGGTTGCCATGGGCAACATCTCCAGAAATCTCTCCAGATATTTATCTCCAATGTTAGTAAACATGCCCCTTAAGCTTTTTTTTTTTTTTTTTTTTAAATTCTGTTGCAATTGCTGCCAAATCTCTGAGAGACAAATTGAATATAGAAAAGATATTGACAGAGCATGTAGCAAGTATACATAGTCAGCTTCATAAACATGCAATACTAACAAAAAGAATATTTTTAATATTTTCAAAAAGTATCTCAGTTTCATTCATTATATTTGTCATCGTCTTTCCAAAGAGCAGCTGATAAAGCTGACATTGTAAAACCTGTACTTGCTCTGTTGTGATCTTAGACAGTAATCTGGATTTAAGCTCTCACCACGTGAAATGGCTATACCTGGAAAAAGTGAAAAAATAGAGGCAAAATTTCTTTGTACAGGAACGAGATGAACTTTTCTACTCTCTAATACATTACGTCGTACATATGCGGTCTCCATAAACTGTCACAAATGACCAGTCGAGCCAGTGAATGATGGGTGCAGCTGGGTAAGACATTACCCACATGGGTGGTCAGAGCAACCAGCCAGCACAATAACCCAAACATCTCATACATGGAATATGGTTAATTAATTCAGTCTATTTGTGTATGTTTATCCCCCCCCCAAAAAAAAATATTCTCTTCCCTTTTTATACAGCTGAGAGCAGCTTTGTAAATGTTCAGGGCATTTTCATTCTGTGTTATGGGCTGTATCATCCCCAGTTAAATTATTTTGTCTTTAGTTGTTTTAGGGGTCAGTAAAAAACACCTATGTAAATATTTTTAGCAGGCAAAGCTCTGTGCAGCATATACCTCTTACACGAATATCAACACAAGTTTATTGAAGGGAATGCTAGCCATGGTGGTTGGTGCAGACCCTATGGCAGGTACAGGTCTGACCTTGTGCTTTAAATATGAGGTGCAACTCAGTTGAACAAAGCTGTCCAGCTTTGGAATAACTCTATCACCATGGTGCAGCTCAAAAATAATGGGCAGAGTATTATGTTGGGGGAGGGGAAGAGAAGCAAACTGAGCATGCTCACGCCCAGGGCAAGGAGGTTTAAGCTGAAGGCAGGAAGTCTGATACAGAAGCCCATAAGTACACAATAGAAGCAAAGAAATGCTGTGTTTCTTTTGACAGAGGACTCAGAGCAGCATTACATTGAGGGTTTACTGGTATATTTAGGTGGACCTTTCAGATAAAGCTTACTTAGTTTTAACCTTTCCTTCTCCTTTAAGTTTTACTAAGGAATAGTTTAACTTGTTTTTATCCAGGATTCATGCCAGGTTTCAATAATCAATACAGGTACATGGCTGCCTACCTGTAAGATACATAAAAGTCTGGAGAGTGCAAGGGTTCTTACTAAACATCTGTTGAGACTCTAATCAGCATTGGACTGGGGATCCAGGACCCACCAGGGGTACTGCATCAGGAGCCCCAGCCCCAGGTGTAGCACTTTTCTGCCATGTCCTCAATCCCATGTACCTTTTTTTCTAATAGATGCAACGTGATCAGGGCCAGCAGTGCTTGATCAGCAGGGTCCAGAAGGGTGGGACTCTCCGGGTTTTTCCTGGTGTCCCTCAGGCCAAGTCCTGACTCCAATACTTTGTTAAACTTTATTGCAAATAACTGTGTTTATGTACAACCTAAAGTAATGGCACAGTTAATTGGATCACCTAGGTCCCATGATACACATGATACATTCTTCCTGTCAGTGGAAATGGGACTGGGCTGCTCATTCTGTAAAAGAATACTGTGTTTATGGTGATTTTTAAGAAACAATTTAACTGGAGATTTGCTTGATTTCTGGCATAGGGCCAGATTCAGTTCCACAAGAAAATATTATTTTATGTTTTATCGTGTGAATGGGCGAGATTCAATTTGAGAAGAAAAAACTTTTCTCCTGATTCAACTACAGATTTTCAATAGAGATTTCCTGTGATAAACTGAATTACATCTGGTTTTATGTGAAAATCTGGAACTGAATTAAGAGATAAACTTTTCTCAAATTCAATGTGGTCCGCAAAAAAATCTCCCTTGGGTACCGCCACAGGTAGGAGATATGTGAATTGTACCCTAACAGTCGTTGACCTTAAAGACCACCTATTCTATTAAGATGGACACAATATCAGATTTTTTCAGCTTCTGCAAATTTGTCCCGTAAAATCTTGTACATGGGTTTTAATTCATTTGAAATAACATTTGGCATGTTATCTGTGCACTTTTAAGGAATATTAAAAATGATTTGCCTTAAACTAAAAGGTCCTGGACAATATACACCCTGAGGAAAGCTTAATCTTGATTTATGATCACCATTCTTTCCTTGCCCACAGTTCACAAAAGGTGTAATAGGTTGTCTGAGAAAGCAAAAGACAGGAAATGAACCCTGGCATCAAAACGTAACCTGCAACATCTGCTTTTAATTATTTTTTGCAGGTGATAAAAGATCTTCAGACAAATCATTTTTATTTTTTTCTTTGTTTGTTTAGTTATTCTCATGTCAGTGTTTCTGTGTGGCAACCATTGTGTGTGCCAGATACCTATAACCTATAAAAGCATTTCAATCTCATTTTGAACCAACAATTCCACAGTTTTGCAGAGATAGATTAGTAAGAATTGTATTAGATGTTCAAGTCATAATGCATTGCAATAGAGTAGATATTGTGACCCTTCACAAGAGATGTACAGTAGTATACAAGCTAAATAAAAACCTGTAACATATTTATTTTGTTAAAAAAATCCAACCTAGCCACTGGCTCTTGGGTGTCTATATATAAATACAGTCCTGCTAATGATAAGGAATCATGTATTTTACTATAAATTAGTATTTCAATTAGATTTATAATCTTTGTTATATTTTAACATGTCAACTTTCTACTTTCATGTCAACTCAAGCCATGGAGCCATTTCTCCATACCAGATTAGACAGGAATGGAATCCGTTATCCAGAAACCTGTTATCCAGAAAGCTCCAAATTACGGAATGGCTATCTCCCAAAGACTCCATATTATCCAAATAATTCAAATTTTAAAAAACGATTTCCTTTTTCTCTCTAATAATAAAACAGTACATTGTACTTGATACCAACTAAGATATAATTAATCCTTATTGGAAGCAAAACCAGCCTATTGAGTTTATTTAACACCTATATGATTTTTCTAATAGACTTAAAATATATTATACTAAATTATAGAATGATCCGTGAACCGGAAAACCGGATAACAGGCACCATACCTGTAATAATTAATATTTGTTGACCTGGTTTTAAAATTAAACAAATAATATAAGCTAGATATATTCAAGAACAGTTATAAGATCTATTATCCAGAATTCTTGTTGGTATCTGGGTTTTTCTGGAAAAGGGCTTTTCCCATAATTTGGTTTAAATACATTGTCTGCTAAAGAACATTTATTAAAGGTCAGATTTCAAATTCATGTGAGTTTTTTTTAAACTCTATTAAATTCGAATATACTTGAAATTCGACTGGGGGGTTATTTATAAAAAAAATAGAATATCTAAAACTCAGACGAATTTCACAGACTCGAAAATTTGACTAATCGAGTCAAATTTAATCGAATTTGACTAAACTCGATTCAAGTTTTTTCTAAAAAAAAAAACCCTCTAATATCAGAAAGACTACTAACATGTCCTAATTGGTCCCTGGACCTCTCCCATTACATAGTTAAATAGTTAAAATTGGGTTGATCAACCCCTCCAAATGAAAACCCAGCATCCATACATACACCCCTCCCTACTTTTAATTAAATTCTATATACCCATACCTGTACTAACTATAGAGCTTAGTATCACAATAGCCTTTGATATTATGTCTGTCCAAAAAATCATCCAAGCCATTCTTAAAGGCATTAACTGAATCAGCATCACAACATCACCCAGCAGTGCATTCCACAACCTCACTGTCCTGACTGTGAAGAACCCCCTACATTGCTTCATTGACTTATACATGAACTTGGCAGGTGGTGAATATTCGAATTTCAGTTTTTAAAGGGCCAGAGTATGATAAATCTTAAAATTCAAATTCAAATTAAAACTCGAATCTAGGTTGGACAATTCACAATTCGAATTTGAGAGTGTTGACCATAAAAAAAATTGAAAATTCAAATTTTCAATTTGACCCTTAATAAATCTGCCCCTTAGAAACCCAATACGATTGTTTTGTCACCAATAGGGATGTAGCGAACTGCCGTTAACGTGTTCGCGAACGCCGTTCGCGAACACCGGCAAAAAAGCGAACAGTTCGCGAACTTCGAACGCTCGATAAAATCGTTCGATCGAACGATCGAAGGATTTTCGTTCGAATCGAACGATCGAAGCTATTCGATCGAATGATTTTAATTCAATCGAATGCTTATAATCGTTCGAACGAATGGAAATCATTCGATTTTAGCGATCGAACGGTCGAATGGTCGAATGGTCGAACGAAATTTTACTTCGAATCGAACGCGAACACCAATTGGCGAACGTCGCGCGACGTTCGCGAACATTCGGCGGACGCGAACAGTAGAAGTTCGCGCGAACTAGTTCGCCGGCGAACAGTTCGCTACATCCCTAGTCACCAATATGGATTCACGCAACTTAGTTACCATCAAGTGCAAGGTAATGTTTTATTATTGAAGAGAACACAAAACTAATTGAATAAAAATAACATAATTTGCTTTAAAAGGACTCTGTAGGAGGTAGTCCTCGTGTAGTTCTGGATATCATGTTTGTGGCTACGCAATTTCATACACAGTGATTGTAAAAAAATTAATTACATTTATAAAATTGATCTCTAACAGGGTCATTTCATAAAAAGTATATGCCCACCTCTAGTAAACCATAGAAACCAATCACATTTATTTTTAAACAGATGACCATTAAATGCTACCTGCCGATGTGTTGCACTGGGTTAGCAAACTTAAAGGGATACTGTCATGGGAAAATGTTTTTTTTTCAAAATGAATCAGTTAAAAGTGCTGCTCCAGCAGAATTCTGCACTGAAATCCATTTCTCAAAAGAGCAAACAGATTTTTTTATATTCAATTTTGAAATCTGACATGGGGCTAGACATTTTGTCAGTTTCCCCGCTGCCCCATGTCATGTGACTTGTGCTCTGATAAACTTCAATCACTCTTTACTGCTGTACTGCAAGTTGGAGTGATTATCACCCCCTCCATTTCCCCCCCCCAGCAGCCAAATAAAAGAACAATGGGAAGGTAACCAGATAGCAGCTCCCTAACACAAGATAACAGCTGCCTGGCAGATCTAAGAACAGCACTCAATAGTAAAATCCCATGTCTCACTGAGACAGATTCAGTTACATTGAGAAGGAAAAACAGCAGCCTGCCAGAAAGCATTTTTCTCCTGAAGTGCAGGCACAAGTCACATGACATGGGGCAGCTGGGAAATATAAAAAAATCTGTTTGCTCTTTTGAGAAATGGATTTCAGTGCAGAATTCTGCTGGAGCAGCACTATTAACTGATTCATTTTGAAAATGACAGTATCCCTTTAAGTTTGTTAACCCAGTGCAACACATTGGCAGGTAGCATTTAATGGTCATCTGCTTAAAAATAAATGTGATTGGTTTCTATGGTTTACTAGAGGTGGGCATATACTTTTTATGAAATGACCCTGTTAGACATCAATTTTATAAATGTAATTAATTTTTCCCCATTAAAGTATCCCTTTAAGACAATTTATTATAGTACCACCTACATTTTTAGTATAGAGTGAAGTTTGGGGATTCTGGAGGGACAAACTAAACAAGAGTTCCTATTATTTTTAAGCAATATGTATAAAAACAATCTTTTGTCACAACATATGTTGATTTATGCATGAACATTAGCATGTCTCAGTAGCAGTGGTTAAGTTTAATGCTTCACTGAGAATAAAATATTTTATTAGATATTCTTTTCAATCAATCTCCCATTTCAGTGGTTATGTTACATGTACTTTTTATAAAGCTTTATTCTCATATTCTGCTTTCTAAATACTATGGAAATACCAATGTTCTTCAGCAAAATTGCCATACTAATGAGATCACACTGTATTTAAATATCTCAAAATGTTGCCGCCATGATTTAGCAAACATGAAGTATGAAGTTCTTTTTGCATCTGGCATGTCTTTTGATGTCAGTCTGGCTGCTGTGGGACTGCTAGCTGAACTCAGTGCTTTAAGAGCGCCAATTTACTCAGCTGGTTGCAAAGCCTTTGACCTTACTCGTGGAAATTGGCAAATCAATGGATACATTTATGGTTAGTATTTAGTCAAAAATTGAGAAAATGCTTTCAGTCTTAAAGCCCTTTTTTTTACAAAATAGAAGTTTTTAGTTTAAACATTAGTCTTACTTCAGAGGCCAGTGAGGCTAGTTAATTAAGCCTAGGAGGTTATGAACTGTTGGCAGTTAATAAGTCATAAAATTCCCCTATAAAACAGGATGCTAGATTCCATCACTGTGACAAGAAGTACAAAGTATTGGTGTATAAATATCTAATTGTACAAAAGGACTGGGATTTCTCAGTGACTGCTCATCTAAAGTCTCCAGAGTATGCTCGCTTCAGTTTCCTGATTGTAAGAAGCCATTCTAAAAAAGGAGTGCATTAAAGAGCCATTTGCTTTAAAACTCAGGAAGCCAAGGATTGTTGGGCAAGAACAGGGAAAAAAAGAACCAACAAAATGGTATGGGAAAATAAGTTGTAGAACATAAAGCTCAAGAACATTTGATTTGAAGAGTAAAGCTTAAGTTGTTTTGTTTACAAAATTCTGGCATCAGTCTTGTTTTCAATTCTGGCTTTTATAGGATGTCCACCAAAGAAACTTTACACAACTAACTTTCTTTTCTGACCGAAGCATCCTGTAAATATCCCCCCTCTGCTATGATGAAGGCAACTTCTTCCCAGGCTCGGAGCCCCTTAAGAAGTCCGGTTTCCTTATTAAAGTCACATTTTTGTCTCTGAATTTCAGTTCTAATTGCATTGCATGATTATCCCTAATTTTCTCATCCTTTGCCGGCTCTTTAAATTGCATGAGATTACAAAAATTGTCCACAGGGAATATATACCATATAGTAAGACTGAGTTGTCAAATAGAGTTGAATAGACTTGACATCTTGTTTGATCTTCACAGAAGCATATTGATTGTATATTTTCCCATTATAATTAATTTTTTATGCAGTGCTTTTCCGGTTTTAGGATTGGAATTGGCCTTGGTGAAGGATTTAATGTAAATATTGCTTGGACAGGTGGCCTGGATTCGCCCATGGGAGATTTGGAATATCTAAATATGCATTAAGGTTAGCACTAAATTCCTTTAAAGCAATTAATATGCACACAAGATTCACATAGCGTAGCCAGCAAAAGCAAACAATATAAAAAGTATGTTCAAATTTGTTTAAACCCCTAGGTAAGCCCCTTGTTTGCCCATATTGTTGCATTTAATAATATATATATTTAATGAAAATCTGCTACTTTTGCATCTACCACAATTTAATTTGTAAATTACAAATTTGTGAAATAAGCAAATTTTACTTTATGGTTTAAAGATAAAATTTTGAAACATGCAAATGACAAACAAAATTGATACCCTCCCTAGCTGTTAGGGATGTAGCGAACTGTTCGCCGGCGAACTTGTTCGCGCGAACTTCGACTGTTCGCGTCCGCCGAATGTTCGCGAACGTTTGGGAACGTTCTTATTTTGAGTTCGCGTTCGATTCGAATACAAATCGTTCGACCATTCGACCATTCGAATTCCTTCGACCGCTAAAAATCTAACGATTTCCATTTTTTCGAACGATTGTAAGCATTCGATCGAATGAAAAGCATTCGATCGAATGCTTCGATCGTTCGATTCGAATGAAAATCCTTCGATCGAACGATTAATATCCTTCGATCGTTCGGATCAAACGATTTTAGCGGATGTTCGAAGTTCGCGAACACCAATTCGGCAGTTCGCTACATCCCTACTAGCTGTTGCTGGGTCAAATTATCTAAACTCCAACCCCAAAACTACATAACTAAACCCTACACTAACTGGCACCTTTGTCCCACCCCAGTCAAGCACAGTCAGCCGTTTTGCTGTACCGGGATTCCCTATCTCCTAAACTGTTGATCCTGCGTGATACCACAAAGGAGTATAATATTTTTAAAAACAGTAAGGGGGTTATTTATTAAAGTCCGATTTGTTCTGGGCAGACTTTTAAAGGGAAAGACACACATTTTTTTGTAGAAAAAAAACCTTGAATTTTTCATTTTATTAAACTCCAATGGTGTTAAAAGTCAGAACAAAAAAGTATTCCATCTCAGACCTGTCGAGTTCATATGGAAGTCAATGACAGATGTTTTGTTTACAATCGGAAGTTATCCTGATCTGCGCTGGATTTCATTCAATAACCTGAAGATTTTGTGGTTTTCAGGCCATAATTCAAAGAAGTTGTCGTTTTTGGGCATCAAATCTGAAAAAGTCATAGTTTTTGGTGACAAATCTGAATTTTTCCTGATTTTATCGAGTCTTTTCCTGCACAAGAAATTTTCTTGAAAATTTATTGACAAATAGTGTGGAAAAGTCATTGAGGATTTGGTCGGATTGGTTTTCAGAAAATAGTCAGAAAATTTCAGATTTTGATAAATAACCCCCTAATAGTTGGATCATGCCATTTCCCCTGAAACTTACAAATAAGAAGTGTGGGTTTAAAATGTTTTGGTATTTATTTGTAATTTCCCATAATAAGGCTCTTGAGCAAGATTATTATTTAGGTGAGGTCCTTCCATGATCCATCAAGGTGTAGGAGATTGAGCTGGGGCATTGAATCCATATAGGTTAATCTAGATTTTTTGCTATGCAAAATTACCCCAAGCCATACAAAAGTGCATATCTTACTAAAAACATGAAGCCTACAATATTACTGATAAACTGAGTATATTTAGCCAAAGCAACCTTGGACATTTTCTATAATTATTTTGTATGCACTAGACTTTTCAAAGCTAATTCAGGATTAGTTCTGCTATCAAACTAATCTAATATCATCAGTTCCAAATTGCAGCAGGGTAGGGAAGTTACCTATGAGGGTTAGATAAGTGAAGCAAATACTTGATTGGATGCCTTGGGTAAGTCCAGTGGCAGAGTTTGACTCCATTTTGTTACTAGAGTAGATTAAATGTCAACATAATAATTTATATGTTTTAGTGTATATTGTATGACTAACATTTAATTGTATGCCCTATTATTGCACATATAAGCCACTAAATAAATTGCTATTTATATTATACTAACCCCGACTGCTATACTTTTTTGAACTTTTACATACTTTGCTTATTTAAGCCCATAGGCATTTTTATTTCAAGTGTAGAGTGCTCTCCTTTGGGCTCATATTGCAGTTCTTGTTGTTTTGCCTGAGGAACAACACTTTATGTGACCACAACATTGTATTCTTCTATATTCTATATTTTGCTAACATCAACATTTTTAATGAGGACCCAGGCAAATGAGGACCCAGTATTGGTGTGATCTTCATTGTATATATAGTAGTAGTAGTATTTAGTAAATATATATGGACAGTGGAATCGTTGTTATTTATACATTTAGTCCAAAAGTGCATAATGTCACTATGAGCCACTAATTATTTTTCTTAATGCAAAGCATTGTCATAAGTTTACCAGTCAAAAGGCACTCTTATGCTTAAAGGCACTTTTATGCTTTAAAAGAGTAAAGGTTTGAGAAGTTAAAAAAAATACCTTAAAAAACACTTTAGCACCACAGCCAGAAAAAACTTTCTTTCTTGCTTCTGTATGGTTGTGAAAAACATTCAGATTCACCAGGTGCATACATAAATCCCCTTGAACATGTAAGAGGAGGATTAAAGTAGTAAATCACCAACGAATCACATGTTGACTTTGACTCATGCTGTGATTGACTCTAGACCAGTAGTTTTGTTTAAGCTTCCCTTTTAGGTCCGACATTTAATTGGGTTAGTTCATTTCAAGGTTACGTGTTTAGGAAAATTTCTGTATCAGTCATTTAGCCATAGTTACAAGAATAACTAGGATGGCAAACGTTTTCAAATTTCAACTGATCTTCAATAAGGGCATGTAGTTGGAGAGCTGTAAGACGAAATGGGAGATTCTTCCCAGCTCTTACCTCCCTGCGCATCTCTCCTCGCAGGTGTGCACTTCCAAATTCGGGTCCTAGTGACAATGGCTCTTGACGCCAAGCATCATGACGCCAAGCGTTGTGATGTCCCAATTTTGTGCCAAATTTGAATTCTTGGCGCCAAATCGTCTTTGAAAGCCCAGTCCTCCATTTTGATAGTGCCCAAGTTGGCTTTAGTTTACTGATCCTGCTGAAGCGTTATTGTTGGAATTAAAAAATTTGCAAGAGTGTACCCTGCAATTGCAGTCTTGTGTGCCAGTGTGCTTCTTCTCTACTTCAGTCAGGGCAACCATGAATATCTAGTAGAGAAAATAGGCTTTCTGCCTAGCTTATTCTTGCTGGCCTTCATGGCACCCACCTCCCAGTCACTGCTCTGATCCCCAGGAGATGCAGTCCCACAGTTTGGGAACCACTGCTCTAGAATCAGTGAACATAAGTCTGATTTTCTTTGGGCTTACTTTCACTATATAATTAGTATAGATTTCTTTTAAACAGCTAGCAACATGCATATGCATATTAATATAAGTGTCAGGAGATGCTCCCTGCAGCTGTAACTTATGTACCTTGCTACCTTATTGTACCTGCTGAACTACAAGTGGGCAGCCAACATGGCAGATTTTACTCATAACAATTCTGCACAATTCCTTTCCATTTATTAAAAAAACATTTTAAAAAATTCTACATACAGCACATTACAGTTTCCTATTTAATTCTCCAAAGATATGTTCAAAGAAAATCAACTGCACACAGAACGATATAATAATTTACTGAAAGAAAAACAATATTTATAATTTGCATTTAGTTATGCTTTTCCTTTAACACATACTGTACATTTCAGTGTGTCATATGCAAAGTGTCACCAGGATATAATTTATCCGGTTATCTAATTGAGAGCACGCCAGATGCCGAGGGAGAGCTTTCTGGAAAGCAGATGACATAAAAACAGCTGTGTTGCCTTCAGACCGAAGCAGTTCTTAAAGGGGGAGAATGGGGGGGGGGCGGGGGAACACACACTCTGGCTGCAACAGCTGTATCTAAATGTGACTTTACAAGTTCATTCAGCATTTTTAGACCCAAATCATGTTTTATAAACACGGCTTAAAATGAGATGAAAAATGTTAAGGAAAACAACAATGGCCTGACTTGAGACTCCAAATGATTTGCCTTTATTAGATCATACGTCTTTTTCTCTGTTCAGGCTTGCACTATAAACTCTTTTAGTGCCAAACTGATCTTCTCTACACTTTTACAGTTTAGTGCATTGGAGCCATGGGATGTCCAGGTTTTACCTTTGGAATTCTGAATAACTTTCTAAAGGGAATATTCATGAAAGGAGCCAAGTAATTATCTAACTGTATGCTGCATGGCTGAGAAATAATCAGCATGAATGCATTCTGCAGGCTGCATTGAGAATCAGTCCAAACCAGGTGGCCATAGACACACAGATCCTATCGTACGAATCGATTATTCATACGATTTTCGGATCGTGTGTGGTGTGTGCCGACATCTTTAGTCCGGCGGAGATCGGTCATTTGGTCGATCGGTCATTTGGTCGATCGGTCAGGTTTTATTTTGACCCGACCGGTCCCGTCGGAGCCCATGGCACATCGTAATCGGATCGTTCAGCCATACGGCCGAACAATCAGATTACCCCCGATATAGCCATGCTCGTTAATAGCATATCGGGGAAAGATCCGCTCGTTTGGCGATGTTGCCAAACGAGCGGATCTTTGCGTCTATGGCCACCTTAAGAACTATTTATACTCATGCTTGTATGAGATTCCACCATGCAAATCATCTAAGCACCCTATGCACAATAGGTTTCAGCTTTGATGGCAGTGGTCTTTGCCTGACTGCATTATGAATAGTGATGAGCAAATGTTTTTGCCAGGCATGGATTCGCAACAAAATTCACAAATTTGTTTGCAAAACTACAACATGAAACTACCACGAAAAATTCGCCATGACAAAAAAGTTGCCACAGTTTGTATGATTTTCTATGCTTCTGCCATTTGTAGGTGAGTCACTGGCATAAGTTTGAATGACTCTATATGAAGATGAAAAATGGAAAACTCTTGATGGCGATACAAATGCGGGTCGATACTAATATGCTACAGCAGTGATTCCCTCAGGTTATAATAGTTATTTATGAGTAATGATGGGTGAATATGATCCATTTGCTTTGTGGAAAAATTCACAATAATGGAAAAATATTCACAATGTGAAAATGTATGACTTTGTGCAAATTTAATATAACTTTTGCAAATCCGGACACTGTTTAGTGACTACAGTTGTGTTATTTTAGTTAGGAACTGACTTTTTGCAAGGCCCTTTAGCCCACCACTTTGTGGAATATCAGCAGGGTCAGACTGGGAGGTCCAGGGCCCCAACCGCTTGCCCTCCCCCAATGGGCCACCTGCCCTTTCCCAATGCACCACCCTCCAGCCCCTCTGTACCTTGTACTTCCCCCTTCTCCTCCTAAAAACTTGCAGCCCCTGGTCTTTGCAGGGGACAGGCCTGGATTGGAGGTGCCCATGAAGGCTGAAGGTTTTCTCTCTGTGCCCCGTCAGTCCGACGCTAAATATAACTGAAAATGGTTCTGTTCGAATATATTTGCTCAATCCGTCCTAAAATTGCCTTCCTTTTTCAGCTGAGCAAGTTGGGTTCTGTAACAAGGTTAACAAGTAACCACCCCATGCTAAGTTTCTACAACATTTCACTATAGGATACATGAATAGCACTCAAGGGTAAATAAAAAAGCAGATATGCCAAAGTATTGCATAAGCATCATTTTTAAAACAATAAAGTTGGTGTTCAGGAATTACTACAATATTATAAAAGTAAGTGCACACAAATGTCTGCTTCATTCCAAGATGACTGTACAATTCCCTCCAAAGCTACAGCATATTTTTGTGCCTGTGTGCTAATAAAATATAGAAATAACACATTAGCCACTTGGGTGACTTAAAGGCTTGAAATGCATTTAAAAACTTGTTAATCATGCATTTCCTGAAAGTCGGTTCCACTTGAATCACTCTTTATCCACATACTCAGAATGGTAAATCATCACTTCCCGTTCTGACTGAAAATATCCTCCTCACAGAAGTCATAATTTGTGATGCATAAAACATTAGCATTAAAAAAAGCAAAGCCAGACCTGCCTTTTTAAAGGCCATGGTTCAAAAATGTGGCACTTGGGAACATAACCACTAATGTGTACCTTCAACAGCTGTCAAGCCTGCAATTTTACAAGGTAAAGCTAGAATATACAATTTAAAAGCAGCAGTATAAAGTAAATAAGCCACAAGGTATGCTAATCAACCCCCTTTTTTGTTACACCATTGGGTGGTCCTTGAAGGAACTGTATAAATAAATTGTAGCATTTAGCCATAACACACCTGAAGCCCTTAAACATGCACAAGGAAATGGAGAAACATCTGAAAGAATGCTCTGTTTTATAAAGCAAAGCTAGTACAAACATTTTATGTTTCTCTTTCATTTTCCTCTGCCTGCAAATATTCCATATTACAATGTTCCTTTCTGTTGACTCCATTGACTTCTATAGAAGTTTGTCAGGTTTCAATTGCTGAATTTTTGCATTCAAATTTTGAAGCGTTTAACAATTAAAAAATGTTTAAAAAATAAAGGTTACATATGCTTTTTACTTTTAATAAACTTGCCTATAGGCACTTAATCTTGAATTCTATTTTATTTTGTATTACAATATTGATACAAATCCACTATTTTGGGATTCGGGCAAATCATGAAGGATTTGGGGAATCCCAAGCCAAATCCAAACCCTCCTTTGTAAATTCAAATCAAGAAGAAACTGTTAACATTTTAAGGATGTGGATTCATTTAAAATAGGCACTTGAATTTGGCTGAACCTAAATCCTACTGAAAAAGGCAGTAAAATTGTTAATGTATTTTTTAATCTACATACAAATACACATACATGCAGGGCCAGACCAAGTCATTACTGCACCTCAGGCAGAGCACCATCGCAAGCCCCCTCCCTACCTTGCATGTACAAGTGTTCAAGGTGACACATGCGAGAGCTCATGGCACATGATTGCGTGTCAGGAGGGGGAAGCTGGGGTTCTGCGTATACCAGGAGGGAGTTCCATGAGGCCAACCTATTCAGGAACTAGGGGCAGCCAGAGAGAAGAGGTACATGCTTGGCACCCCTTTACCTTTGCACCCTAAGCCCATGCCTCTTCTGCCTACCTCTATTTCCAGCCCTGCATACATATAAAAGGAGGCTCAAGTGAGAATTCCACCTACCTGGTCGGTGAAAGCCCTCCTCTTGATATCTAACATAGGAACATTAATTGTGAATGCAATTAGTTAGCTTTTCAGAGCTACAAAAATATTTTAGGATCTTCTTGCACTAAGCTTTTCACTGGACTCAGAAAGCTGAAGCTGCACTTAACAATGTTGCTTTAGTTTTCCCTTCCTGACTGATGCTGTGATCTGAAGCCTAGCAACATTACGGTGGAGTGACACTGCAGTGAAATATCACATTATATTTTAATTACTTTAAAACACTTTAATTTTTTGGTTTTACTGTTCATTTAAAGTATTTGTAATTCTCCTGTATTGAATCCAGAACGTTTGCCTGCCTTGCACTTTTGCCTTATTTTAATTGGCCAATTGTTAAATGCCTCAGCCCTACAAATGATATGCAAAGTTGACTAAAGAAATTAGTAGCTAGAAGTACCTCACACGTGGTCTGGATCTCACCCAGTGGAGTGGTCAGAGAGGAGAACCTAAAGCCTGACACCCTATCCACTGTGTTCTCACTCACTATTCCAAAGTGTGCCAGGAAGTGATCACATCTCCTTTTGGCCAATAATACAACTATACAAATTTTAACAAGCTGCATGGGCTGCCCAGCAACTAGGGAGATCAGGAAGTGTAGGGATTTAAAGCCATAGGGGGCACATTAACCCTATTGGTCCCTACTCATGTATGTTTAGTTGGGACAAGGTTCTGATGAACAAGTTTGCTATCTCTCTGCCCAGACTTGTCTTTTCAAAGGCTCCATTTAGCAACTGGTTATAATTTTACACATTCTACTTCTTTGGAAACTACTATTTATAATTTGAAAGAAATCCTATATTTTAAAATGAAGTGCGGTTTTCTTCTTGTTTATAAACATGTAAAGAGAAGCAGTCATTAAAATATATAGTATGTATGTTTACCTGAAAACAAATCATAATGTGTAAAGAGGCATAGTTTGAGGAAAGGGTTTTTTCTTGGATTCTAAAAATAGTTTGCTTCTTCTTTGCTTGCATGGGAAGTATATTTCCTGGCACTCGCTGCTACTATTTCCTTTCTGGAAAAAACACAGCATCCTGTCTTTATAGCAAGGATTCTAGATATGCCTCAAGCACAAGCATCCTACAGGATGCATCAAATACCCTTTTATCTGAACCAATTTACCTTTACCACAAAGATTGTATTTAACTGTAAGGGGAATAGTTATTCAAAACTTTCTATGTGGCACATTTCCACTTGCTACAAATGCAGTGGATTCAGGAACCAGCTGTGCCATAGTGCAATATATTATTTATTGAGTAAAAACCTTCAAGGTTAGAAGAATTTCTTACGTTCTTATGTTCTTATGTAATTTAACAAAGTATTAGTTCAAATTCTGCTGCATTATAGATATGTAGAGATCCATTGAATCCAAGATCCAGCTCAGGAAAACAAAATGCAATTAAAAAATCTATTCAGATTTTCATTTTCTGTAGTGTATTCAAATTTCAAAGTTATGGGAGTTCAAAAAAACTCCCATTACTTCGAATTTCGACCCTTGATAAATCTGCCCGTTTGTGTAAGATTTGGCATTTGGTCAACCCAAAAAAGAATAGAATCAGTGCATCCTTATAAGCTGAAAAGATAAGCAAGTATAGCTGAGGCAAAACAAGTGTTTTTATAATATGGGGGTTGCGTTATCAATGTTCAATGTCAGTATTGTTTTTGCACAAAAACTTTCTTATTATATTTTCAAAAACTCGAATGTTTGTTTGGTATTTATTAAGCACAAAAACTAGAATGTAAAAAATCTAAAATTGTGCGAGTTCATGTAAAAGTCAATGGAAATTGTTCTAGGCAAAATTCAGGCCATATTTTAAATTTTAGGTTTTTGGTTTTTTAAGATTGTAAATTAACAAATTTAAGTTTTTTGAGCTTGTGAACACAAGTTTTTTTTTAAATTGTGAGTTTATTTAAATAGAAAAAACTTCTAAAAACACACAAATTAAATTTTTGATCCATAAGCCAATACATGTACAATAACTATTTACTGTATATGTGTGTTATTGTACCTATTTGTAAAATATACAGTAAACTTCAAATTTACAAAATAAGACTAACCCATTATATTTTGGTCACATTTAAGTAATAAGAGGGTTATTTATCAAAGGCTGAGTTATTTGAATTTTTTTTTAACTCTAATAAATTCGAATGTACTCACAACTCGAATGGTAGGTTATTTATGAAAAAATTCTAATGTCTAACATTCAATCAAATATGAATGACCTGAAAATCCAAATCTAATTCAAATTGAGTTATAGTCCAAAAAAACCCTCAAATGGGTTAAAAAACCTCAAATATCAGGAAGGTTATTAACATCTTCAAATGGTTCAACGGACCTCTGCCATTGATTTCTACATGAACTGGGCAGATTTTAGGAGGCAAAGTATCAAATTAGAACTGTTTCCGGTGTCAAGGTGTAATAAAAATCACATTCAAATTCAAATTTGAGTAAGTGGTTTTAAATTCGAATTTGAAAAATTCAGAAATTCAAATTCAGATTTACCATTTGAACTTTAGTAAATCTGCCTCTAAGTGTAAATATTATCCATGTGGTAATTATATGGTAAGGGTTTATGGTGCTAATGGATACAGTGATGTACATAATGAGCATCTTCCTTTCTTTTTGTACAAAAAAAATAGTCCTTTATAGCCTGTCTTTATCACAAATCATTTTTTAAAAATCTAATTTTTTTAACATCTTTTCTAAACATCCACAATGTTTCAGGCATAAGCTTGAAAGGTTTTCTCTGAGTTTTATATAAAACTTTAAAATGTATATCTCCCTGTATATAGTGCATCTTAGATCTATAATTACCTGCAATATATATATATATATATATATATATATATATATATATATATATATATATTCCCTTTGTGAAAATTCTCCACATTTTATTTAGATACACATATCAGTGTCCAATGTTTCGTTCCTTGTTAGGACCTTTATCAAGCATCCAATGTGCAAAACAAGCCATGAATAGTGGATATATATATTTAAATCCTGAATATTTGTACAGGGGGAGAGGGTTAAAATATTTTTTAAGAAAAAAAGTACAATTCAAAAGTGGAATTCTTACTGCAAGCTATTTGTCATGTTAATATTTCTCTCTTTAGAACCCACTGTAGCATTGGCTTTGATCATATGGAGAAGATATATGAAGCGGTTAACTGAAGCCTAAAGAGGTACCTCTAAACTTCAGCTGAAACCAATTTTAAGACAGACTTTCCTAAGAAAAGTTGCTCTGAAGAACAGACACTGTGCACATTGCACAATACTCAAATGTCTGTGCCAACAATAAATTGTGTATTTATTTGTGTCACAAGCTGGATCTACTATTAATACTGACAAAGGCAAAGGATATGTTTTGAATAAACCATAAGTAAAACTGACCTTTTGTATTGCATACTCACAACTATGTCTAAGTTTAGTTCAAGGAATTTTTTTCATAGCCAAATAAATATTCCTAGTGAGAAATAATGGATGCCAATAGGAGCACAATAAACCATACTCTGCATATATTTTTGTAAACCCAAATACTTGCTAGTTTATAAATATATATATAATCATATTGCTATGCACTATTATTAAATGTTAAACATATAAATAACAATTTATAAAGATAGATGGATGGATGGATCGATGGATGGATAGATGATAGATAGATAGATAGATAGATAGATAGATAGAGATACAGGGACTGTATGGGACCGCTTATTCTGAATGCTTGGGACCTGGGGTTTTCCAGATAATGGATCTTTCAGTAATTTGGATCTTCAAACCTTTAGTCTACTTGAAAATCATGTAAACATTAAATAAACCCAATAGGCTGTGCTTCAAATAAGGATTAATTATTTCTTAGTTGGAATCGAGTACAAGGTTCTGCTATATTATTACTGGGATAAAGGGAATCATTTTTAGAAATTGGTATTATTTGGATATAATGCAATCTATGTGAGATGGGCTTTCTGGATAATGGGTTTCCGCTTAATGGATCCCATACTTGTATTATAAAGAGAGAGGGAATATGGTATACCCTATTGTAATTCATAGGACCATTTAAAGTGTCAGGAGTGATGAAATGTATCCAAATATCTTGTTCTTGCATAGTTCCATTGGGTTGTTTCTAATTTCTGTGCAGACATATATTTCACCCTTGAACAGGTAACACACAAAACACACACCCCTAATAAACATGGTTCATTGTGTTGGATCTTAGGTGTTGAATACATTTTAAATTAGGTCTGAATGTAGGAGTCTCAAAGCAGAGAACATTGATTAATTCCTTCCATTAGCATGGCAGGGTCTTCCAAAAGTATGTTTCTGGAGAGAATCATCAGTGATACATGGTGAAGTGAGAAGGTAGACAATCTCAGTAGAGTGTAAGGAAACATTCAGTAAAATTTTGACCCATTGACTTGAATTGTCGCACACGTAAAGATTAGTAAAAAAAAAAAAAATTTGGATGCCCATTGATGAGTTTTTCGACGTTTCGCGAATTTTCTCCCAGTTTGGCATAATTTTTACTGAAGCAAAATAGGATCATCACTAAATATGGGAAATGGTTTGAAAAACTGAGCCCAGGAAGTATGACGACATTTGAATTTTATGTAATGCTCAGGGGTGCTGTGCCAATGAGGCGAGTTCAAAAACCACCCCTGGCAACTTTGAGATGAGTTTTTTAAACTGGAAATTTACCTCTTCTAGTGAAAGAGAGAGAGAGAGTGCAATTGTGCAGGAAACGTAAGCACTGGCAGTATTATAGGAGCAAAAATGTCCCTGGTATTGCTGAAATTACAAACTGAGTTGCTGATGCTATCATTGGTTCTAGAGGAGCACAAAGTAAGAAGGAGAAGTTAGACAATCAATTGATGGTAATTGAAGTTAAATATAAAAGAATGGTGCCCTATAAACCAGATTAAATTAGATTTAAGATATAATCCAGAAAAAAACTATATGGATTTGTGTTCAGATGTTTTGTTTCATAAAGACGTTACCAAATACATTGTTGCTAAAAAAAATTAGAATTGTATCTAGATTTCTCATTTTGATTTAGAGAAAAACAAAGCAACAACTAAAATTCTTGATTATTCCAAGGCTTAAGTAATTTCCCGTCTAAATATTTGAAATCGGTTTTTTTTGGCCCATTTTTCAAACATACTTTTTGGCAGAAAGGGATTTGCTTTGCATCATGGTAAATAAACACTTTGTTTCTTATTGTAATTATACTGTAGAATCATACATGATGTATTGATGCAGATTGATACAGTTGTGTTTTTTCTTCTTCTCTGTTTATCTTGATGCAAAATGTGAACTTTTTGTGTTTCATTGAAATGATCAATGCATCTGCTCGAATTGTAAGTGATCATTTGCACAAATGAACTGCACAAATGCAGTTTGCTAGTAAAATGCAAAAACTATCCATTTAAAATTATGATTTACATGGAAAAATCAGCTGAACGATTTTCAGCGGAGATCATTTTGAAGCTTGATAAACAGGCAAAATTGAAATGGTGTAATCTGACCTCTCCGCCCTAAGTTAAAAAATGGGTCTCAAGTGACACTTTACCAGGGGCAAAAAGCTGCCTCTGGATTTTTTACAGGACTTCTGTAAATGAATGAAACTAATGAATTTCGCCCCTGTTCAAGTACTTGATAAGGGTGGTAGTGGGTGGGCTACCTTAGGATGTGCATCTGTCTCTGCCCTCCCACCATGTTAGACTAACTGTAAATGGAGCATGACAGACAAAAGGTTATCCAGAAAGCTCCAAATTATGGGAAGGCCATCTCCTATAGAGCCCATTTTAATGAAACAATTCATGAATTGTTTTAATGAAACAATTCATGAAACAATTCATTAAAAAATGATTTCCTTTTTCTCTATAACAGGGGTGTCCAAACTGCGGCCCGAGGGCCACATGCGGCCCAGGATGCATATGAATGCGGCCCAGCTTGAAACACTTGGTTCCCGAGGAAATAGGAGGAGGGGGGGACTCTGCCCATTGCCCAGTTATTAATAATAATATAATAATATGTCTATTTAATATCCAGGTGTCCCATGTATAGCTCCATCTGGTTATCCAACTGGCATTGTAGTTCTTTTCTGTGTATTTCCTTTACTTTTACAAATCAAACGTGTTTGTGTATTTCATGTGTGGCCCCAGACAATTTTATCTTTTTCCAATGTGGCCCGGCAAGCCAAAAGTTTGGACACCCTTGCTCTATAACAATAAACAGTACCTTGTATTCGATTCTAATTAAGATATAATTAACTGGAGGCAAAACAATTCCATTGGGTTTATTTAAGGTCTACATTTGTTAGTAGACTTAGGGGGTTATTTCCTAAACTCTGAATGCAAAATTACCGATTTTTTTTTTTTTTATAAAATCGGACTTTTGAAAAATCACAAATTTTTCAAAATTTATTAGACCCTGAGGATGGAAAAGTCCGAATCGGAAATCTGGTATCTCAGACCTGTCAAGGTTGCATATATTGTAAGTCAATGGGAGAAGTCCCAATGATTTTTTTGATGTGCGCTGGGTTTCGTGCAATGCCCTGAAGTTTTCTGAGTTTTCAGGCAAAAGCATAGGAAATCTGAGTTTTCAGGTGAAAAATCTGAAAAAATCGACAAAAAGCAAAAATTGACAAAAAGGCAAAAGCATAAGAAATCTGAGTTTTCAGGTGAAAAATAATAATAAGCGTAAAAACCCATGCAGAGTTTGTAGCAAAAAATGTTTAGATAAATTTGAACTTTGATAAATAACCCCCTTAGGGTATGGAGATCCAAATGACGGTAAGACCCTATTATACCCGGAAAACCCCAGCTCTGGAGAATTCTGGATAACAGATACCATATTTATACTAAATGTTAAATACATAGGCACAATTACCACACTGCATTGGCATTCTTATTTATACCTTAGCACTTTCCTAAAAAATCTGCTGAATTTTTATTTGTGGCATTACTTACCTTGTGGAAAGTTCTCTGGATTAAATGACATTTTGCAACACAATAAGTACAACTGAGTCTGTTCCCTTGCAAATATTAAAAGCACTTTGTTCAGTGCAGATATGAGAGACATCCATTGGGTGCAGGTTTAGCAAGTATTCACAAAAAAAGGCTCCATAAAAAACCTTATTATTACAAAGGCAAATTTGGAAAATGGAGTTTACATGACCCGCAGTCACATATTGTTCTTTTTCAAATGTTTTGCCTCTAAGCTATATCAGCATGCACAACCCAACCATTAAAAGTATGCAATAAATACAAATAACTATGCACACAAATTGTTGACAGGATGGAAAGCAATAAAAAAAGCTGAACACATGTACGAAAATATTTCAGCTAGCGGAACACATTAAAAAGAAAGCGTTGTATTCATAATGTGCTGCTTTTTTTTAAGATGGGGAGGTTCTGGAATTTAATATCCTGTTATTGTGAGAAATCTATACAGCGTCTGTGCCCAGAGCAGAAAAGGAAAACTACAAAGTACAAAGTACAAAGTCAGAGTAGAGCACTTTGTTACTGAAATTGAACAGATCTACTATGCCCCTGCCAGAGAATCTCAGAAAAATTTCCCGTGATCCTCAAATCTGCACACTCCATTCAGACTTCTCTTGGCTTCCAGGTTTATTTTTCTTTGAAGTGAGTACAGTGGAAACGTGAAGGTAATGACTAATCCATATTCTAAACCATTCAATGGACCTGCCTTAGGTGTCCAAAACAGGAGACCCTTGAACAGACAGGGTAGGACTAGCTTCCAGGGAACAGTCACTACAATGATTAGCTTCTTGGCAAATAAAATCTATTCTATGTTTTGTACAACAGGATAAATATTGAGTACACTTTTCTTTCATTTAAAATGGGCCTTACCATTGGAATTTTTTTTTAGACTTGGAATAAATCTGAAATAATGATGTTAATATTACAGCGTGCAGTTTGTTTATTAGTAGCTACTTTTATTGTTTTGGTGTTTAATAAAGAGCAGTCACCATAGTATTGCATATTATTACTAATGAGCGCATCTGTTCCATTTCACTTTGCCAAAAAAATTAGAAGACAGTAGGAAAATTCAGGTGTTTTGTCGTTGTGAGTTTTTTTCAAGGTAAATACGTTGTAGCCAAAGAGGACTTTTGTCGAAACGTTTGTTCTGCACAAAATATATTGAAGTCAATCAGCATGTTATCTCAACGACTTTTCCTGAGCAAAGTACATTAAAGCCAATGGGAATTTTTTCACTGGAAACTTTTTTTTGCACAACATACATTGCGGTCAATGGGCAAATTTTTTGCCAAGATTTTTGAATTTTGAGGAACACTATCACTAGTGATAGGTGAATAAATCAGGCAGGCACAAATTTGCGGTGAATTTCCTCGTGCCGCCAGTGGATAAATTTGCGAAACTGCAGAGAAAATTTGAGTCAAAAAATTATTTGAATGCGCGACGGAATAGTTGCTCCCATCAAAACTGTCCTGGACACCCATTGACTTTAAAGCAGGCGTCAAACATGACCTCAAAATTCATGGTGAATTTTTTGCTGATTCTCAATTTTTCCGGCGAATCGAAATGGGACAAATTCGATCATCACTGAATATCACCACGAAAACCTTGCCCCCTGCATCACTGCAAAAAAAGTTCAACCTTTCTAAACATTTCTGTTGTGGCTGGTCACTTTAAAGGGTGGAACAACTACTGATGGATCTTGGCATGAATAAAATTATATTTTATACAGTTAGGAACTCTATCTTTTTATGCCATTCAGGAATTAAAAAAGATCTTAAGTAAGTTAAAGTAAGAAACATTAGGAGCTTGGTTTTGGAGTATTGCAGTATTGCAGTTGTAAGTGCAGTGGAGTTGCACTTTCGCTGTATATTTAAAGGGATACTGTCATGGGAAAACATGTTTTTTTGAAAATGCATCATTAATAGTGCTGCTCCAGCAGAATTCTGCACTGAAATCCATTTTTCAAAAGAGCAAACTGATTTTGTTATATTCAATTTTGAAATCTGACATGGGGCTAGACATTTTGTCAATTTCCCTGCTGCCCCAAGTCATGTGACTTGTGCTCTGATAAACTTCAATCACTCTTTACTGCAAGTTGGAGTGATATCACCCCCTCCCTTTTTCCCCCCAGCAGCCTAACAAAAGAACAATGGGAAGGTAACGAGATAGCAGCTCCCTAACACAAGATAACAGCTCCCTGGAAGATCTAAGAACAGCACTAAATAGTAAAAGCCAAGTCCCACTGAGACACATTCAGTTACATTAAATGGGAGAAATAGCCTGCCAGAAAGTAATTCCATCCTAAAGTGCAGACACAAGTCTCATGACTGGGGCAGCTGGGAAACTGACAAAATGTCTAGCCCAGATTTCAATGTCAGATTTCAAAATTGAATATAACAAAATCTGTTTGCTCTTTTGAGGATTGGATTTCAGTGCAGAAGTCTGCTAGAGAAGCACTATTAACTGATGTGTTTTGGAAAAAACATGTTTTTCCATGACAGTATACCTTTAAAGATGCTTAATCAGTGAATGTTTAGTACAATATGTGACATACTATAGGCTGTCAGGCTCATTTTTTAACATTCAATAATTCTTATGGTAATGGCATGAGACTGTTCTGCCTGAGTGTGTTCCAGCTCAGTGTGCACTCAAGGGGCTATTTATTAACATTCAAAAAAATATTTTATGAATTTCGAGTTTTTTTGGGAAAAAAACGATAAAACTCCAAAAATTATAGATTTATTAAGGGGTAGATGTATCATCATTTATAACTAGAGTATGTTATTATTATTTGATAAATACATAATGGCAATGGTATCACATATACTGTCGAACTAGAGTAGGTTACAGAAGTAGGTGATACAGTGTGAGCATATTTGTGAATGTACTGGTTCTTTGAAGTCAGCTATGAATTTTCAGTATGTGAAATATTCCAGACACAGACTGCTCTTTGATTTCACAGTTCGAATCTCAGCATTTGGGAGTTTAGTGTTATCAGACTTTTTTATTTGTGCTCAGATTTGACTTTTTGTGTGTGCAGTGTTCACAATGTTACCGTTGTTCTTTATAAACTGTCACCCTTTTTTTCCCCTTTCTTTCTAGCCAAGAGCATATCTGCTCGCATGTGAAATTAGGTGTTAGCTGATCGTCTATGACACCTGGTTATGCCACCAAAGATTTATAGCAATCACCCTTAAAAATGGTGGTAAGCCACATTCGCTTTTCATGAAACACCAAGTTTTTCAATCTACCGGTTAATGAAATAACTAAGAAATTGCAGAGAAAACAATTAAATATGTCAGGAAGCAGAGTTCAAATGATATCACTAGAGACTGAAGTTATGACAGGTAAGTTATTAATCTGGCAGTTCTTATGTATTGGCACTCATTCGTCTTGTATTTCAATTTTCCAGCTTTCCAAAGGCTGATTAGGTCATATGTAATGCACTTTTCATTAGTAAGCAAATGAGACAAATGTAATAACTGAGTCTAGCAATGGCCTGCGCACCAAATATTGTTGTAACTGGAGCATCCCTGTAGTGTCGTTCAAAGAAACTGGGCTGCAACCATTTCTGCACCTTCTACAGGGTCGCTAACAATAATATGCTGCATTAGTTCTACAAAATCTTGCATTGCTTTTTAATAAATATGGTTGGGTGCATACAGAAGGCTGACAACAAACAGTAAGATATATAAAGGTATAGGATTCATTATCTGGAAACCTGTTATCCAGAAAGCTTCACATTTCAGGAAGGCCATCTCCCATAGAATCCATTTTATCAAACCTTTTTCTCTGTAATAATAAAACAGTACAGGTATGGGATCTAGAATGATTGAGATCTGGTGTTTTCCACATAATGGATATTTCCATAATTTAGATCTTCATACCTTAAGTCTACAAGAAAATCATGTAAACATTAAATAAACCCAATAAGCTGGTTCTATGCCCCAAGCATTCTGGATAACAGGTCCCATACCTGTACCTACATCCATACATTCCATACAGGGACTGAAGGTGTTCCTCAAATTCAGCTTGCCAGAGAAGCCTTTGTCAGGGTAAAACATTAAGGCAATATATAGCCTGATCCACCCTGATCGTGTAGGCAATGGTTAATAATAATAATAATAATAATAATAATAATAATATATTATTCTCTTGATTTAAGTTTGGGCTGTAAAAGATCATTTACTGTGTTTGCTACGATAACAAGTGTATGGTTGACTGTGTCTTGTTCTTGCTCTTCTGCCTTTTAATATGCATATATATTGTACTGATAATCTTCTGATGAATCCTACTATTTAAACTTATTCTGCGTTGCTGGATGATCCCACAATAAAAATAATTTATATAATTGTCATCATTTGTCATATAAAAAATTCTGCTGAGCTCTTTGTCAATCTGATGACCATAAACATTAATTGGAGGCCCATATTGAACCTCGGTACCAACACCTTGGTAATTACAAATAATTCCCAGCGAAGGCCTTAGGCTTGTGCAGCTCTCATGTAGCTAAAAACATTTGTGTTTGTCTTAAGTTTTTTCTTCCAGATAAGGAACAGTCCTACATTACATATCTTGTTGCATGCATCACTTAAAATATGAAGAAATAATCAACATCATTCATCAACAAAGCCAGTGTGCATTGATTTGTTTTATTCTGTTTAAGTTTGGTATTGCTCCCAGACCCATAATCTTTCTGGAGCTCTACCATGTGTATTGAATAGATTATTTCATGAGAACACAAAGCTTTCTTGGATATTAAGATCTCATTTATCAGCATTTACACAGTGTTTGTCATTTCTAAGTGTAAAACCTATTAATCGGACCTCAATGCACAACTGAGCTTGTCTCTGGAAGCACTTCAAACACATTGCTGAGGTTAACGCACTTGACCTAACGCACTTGACCTACGAAATGCATATTTTTATTGTCAAATTGCTTTCATTGTTGGCTTTCTTATTTCTATGATACCTATACAGCTACAAGAAACATTTCATACATCTATTTTACTTTAGAATTCACCTGCCTATCCCCCTACAGTTTTGCCTATTTTAGGTCATTGTTCCTTTTTGTTACAAGCAGGAAAGAAATAAACACATCTTTGTCATCACTCAAGAAATATGTAAGGAGTTTCAAAAGAGCAAATCTATACCATTTGTATTTTTAAATATTCTGGGATGTACTGAAGAGAAATAGCAACATACCAATCTCTGGGGCCCGCTGGTTCCCAAGTTATTCATGGCCGTATCAGTCACATATACTGTAGTTTCAATACTGACATAAACTAAACAGGCAGCTTCTATTACTGTACATAAAAAAATACTTTATTATTTGCATATGATCAGCTAAGGGAAAAAATATTCACAAATAGTGAAGGGGGAATAAATTCAACAGACGTGGATTCACGGCGAATTTCCTGCCCAAATGTCCTGCGGCGAAAATTTTATGGCGAAAAAAATTGTCGCTCATCAAAATTGTTGTACACATAAAAATTGTGGCTCGTCAAGATTATCCGGATGCTCATTGACTTTGATTGATTTGGACAGAATAGTCACGCGTATAACAATTGTCGCTCGCGTCAATAATTATTTTGCGCCCAGTGACTTCAATGCATTTAGAATTTTTGCCATTTTGCTAATTTTACCCGATGTTTTGCAAATTATTCAACGTTGCAATGCAACAGATTCACCCATCACTATGTAATATCCTTCCTTAAACTGTTATTACATTACGAATTTTACTTACACACTTTTAAGAAATATTTGAAGGTAGCATAATCTTCTGGATCAAACATAACCGTATCAGTAAGAAATATTTATTAAATACACTGAGCAATGGTGCAAAATATAAAATTTGCAAACCTTCTTCCACTGTCAGAAGAGTAGGCCCTTAAGCATCTTAAAGCTAGGGAAGAGAACCAAAGTTTAGGGAGCAAGAAGTTGTGGGGAATCTTGTTTAGCAGAGAATTGGCTAGAGGGCACCGGGGGGAGTGAAGATGGTTAAGCGGGAAGAGTTCAACGCCATTTTACCTTAACAGCTCCACCCAACTATTTAAGTGGGGATGGAATGTAGGGAGGGGTTTTTAGTTGCAGTTATGCTGGGAAGAAGGTAGTAGTGGAGTCAGGGGACTGGTGCCATGGCAGAAGTTGGGTACCTTTGAGGCTGGGGGTTGTGGCCGCTGTTAAGAGGGAAAGGACAAAAACAAGGGGAATATCCTCAGGATTTGGATATGTCAATTAGCAAGGGGATCTCCATAGGAGCAATCTTCAGCGGCTACTGGTGGAGATCCTGCTGGATAGTTGTTCTAATGTTAACATGTTTGAAAATGTAAAGAAAGGGGATTGTGGATTTATGTTTTAATAAAACTGGGCTGTGGCCTTTTCAATCCACTAAAGAAGTCTGGCTGAGTGCTTAGCAAAAGGGGGCGAGGTGGTTGTGGGAAAAAGGATCCAAGATTTGACCCTGCCCGTGTCATTGTCACAAAACAGCCGGGCTCAGTAAAGCTATATTATATTTGTAAAAAGGTAAAACTTTTCACATTGCGAATATTTTTTCTCTTACCGACTTTTATTACATTCCCCCATATGACACTTTCAAGCACTTTTTAAAAGTGCACAATTAAAATTCACAATGCAATAACAGTTTAAGGAAGAGTATTATATTGCAAAATACTCATTTTTGTTCTTATTTGTGCAATTTATTTTTCTCTTTGTGACTTTTATTACAGGCCCTCATTAGTGGCTCTTTAATTGTCAAGCATGGTGCAGTGCATATTGCAGTAAACTATGGAGAATCGTATGTCCCAGCAATACACTGCTCTGTTGTTATATGGATTCTGGCATAATTACTTTAGTTTCCAATGAAATCCTTTCTACAAATTTGTGCAATGACAGAACACAGAACTCGATTTGGCATAAACACACTGGATATACAAACATTTCATGCAGTGTTACATTCAACACACTCTTTGCCATTTATATTGCACTTGGCAGTTCTCTGACTTTAGACTGGTTCCAGTTCCTGGCCAATTAAAATCTGGTTTCAAATAAGTGTTCAAAGCAAACAAGCGATTTCAAATAGGCACCCACATTATAATAAAACGTGACTGAAATGGATAAATAAAAGAAAGGCCATAGTCTAAAGGACTGAAACATCAAATGAGCACTTGGAGTTATTGAGCAGATATTTTCACAGATGCTACATATCTGCATAAAATTAGTAAATATTTATGTTTTTTAATATCTACAGTTCCCATATCTTTATAAGCGTCCTGTGCAGAAGGAGTGCATTAGAGAATTACGAACTATAGGGACCTTGGCAAAAGTAGCATTTGTGAATCGGGTTAACATACTGCCCTGGTGTTTGGGAATACATTTAGCATACTGATCTGGCTGTAAAACCCAATGGGGCTCATTTATTAACGCAGCGCAGCGCATAAGTGGACGCAAAAGATTGTCTGCGACATCACGAGTGTGATCGCTAATATATTTGCGTGATATTGCGCATAACACAGAGCTTTTGCGATGGTTTTGTTTATGCGCATTGCGCAAAAGATTGGGCATTTATGTCGCAAACGATGCCGTGGTTGTTAGGGGCGTGGCTGTGGGCGTGGCTACAATGCGCTTGCACTGCGGCCGTCGCAGATTTGCGTCTGTATACGTGCAAAACTGCACCCGGTCAACAGCACCACAATTTTTACGACTGCCTGTTTGTGGCGTAATAGTAACGCTCTTTAAAATGCTCATTCCTGCCCAGCTGCGCTAGCAGAGCCACACTGCTAAACTGGGTTCTGGCAAATACAATGGTGCTGCTGTTGGTGGGGATGTTTGTTAACTCAAAGTTTACTCAAAGATGAACAACCCCTGTAAAGTGCATATTAACCACACCTTCCACCCAACATGTTTATATTGACCAAGGTTCCTTTAAGGGTATCAGGTAGGCTAAACACCTTTGCAACCAAACAAATATTAGCACAGAAACAAATGCAGATGCGTCTAAGTGAACGCAATATGCGCAATATGTGACGCAACTAATTAAAGCAGCGCATTCATACATGAGCACAACTAATCCTTACCTTTGCGGTATCTTCCTGTGCGCACAATTTATTATAAGCACTGCGACAGCTGATACGCAGTTTCACACAGTTTCACAAGTCGCACCTACATTAGCGCACAAAATTGCACTGTTAAGGTATCGTGCGCTACATTATTAAATACTCGCATGCGCTGGGCAAATGTCAGGCCACTGCGCTCTTTTTAGCACTGCGCTGCGTTAATAAATGAGCCCCAGTGAGTCTTTAGGGTCTTTTATGTAAATGGAAAATTTAGCCAATCTTGGCCATCCCAGAATTCCTTCTGCTTTGTGTACAAATGTGGATGTCTCTCCATCACCAAAAAGCAATAAAAGTGTACTTAGCAAGTAAAGTAAAGCAATATCAATGTCCTGGTTCTTTAAAGGAGAAGGAAAGCTACCAAGGCAGTTTATTTTCAATAGATTACCCACAACAGTGCAAGCTAGAACTCAATTTTTATTAAAAAGCAGCTGCCATATTAGCTTGCTGTAACATAACTTCCTGCCTGAGTCTCTCCTCATAGCTTTGAGCTTAGACTACAGAAGTGAGGGGAGGAGAGAGGGGGATAGCAGCAAACTGAGCATGCTCAAGTCCAAGCCCTGGAGGTTTATGCTGAAAACAGGAAGTCTGATACAGAAGCCCACGTATACAAAATAGAAGGAAAGAAATGTGATGTTTCTTTTGACAGAGGGCTCTGAGCAGCATTTCTTTGCATGTTTAATAGTGTATTCATAGAGACCTTTCTGATAAAGCTTACATAGTTTTAACCTTTTCCTACATGTCATAGGTCTTACCTATGACTTTTTCCCCCCATGTACATATTACACCATGATACAAAGAATTATGTTCAGTTTGGGATTGTTAAACCACAGCTTTAATTAACAAATGAGAACATATTTTATACATTATTACCAGTTTACGTATATGTGTAAACTTTCAATGGACATCTTTATAGCGGAAGAATGCCCTTTGAGTTGAATTCTTGCTAAATTACCACTATGCACCTTCCAGAACCAGCAGGCATGTGAGCTACCAGATCCCAAGGGAGCTTAGTGGGCGAAAATGAAATGAGGCAACCATCCACTACAATCTGAGTATATATATCAATATCGAATGGCTGCAGCCGTCATAATCACTGGACATAAGCCTCCAATTGGAAATCATTGGCAAGCATTCCAGCACCAGCTGTGACAATGTTATCAGAACCATAAATAACCTTCCATGAAAAAACCCAGACATTAACCCAAAAGGACTCAAAATGTTGCCCTGGATGGTCTGCTGCATTTCCCGTATATACTCCCCTTGGAACTGAGTAGAGATGGGTGAAATTTTTCACCATTGGCTCCAATGTATAGGGAAAAAGTGGTTTGGATAAGTCTTGTGAAAAAGAACGGCCCTTTGACTTCAATGCGTTTTGAAAACTTTTCGCATCTGTCATCTGCCTTATTCCCATAAACTCTGCTACCAGTCCAGACTCCTATTCTTGCATTTGCTCCCATTTATATATATATATATATTCAAGAAATACAAAAGTTTGGATTCTAGTAAACTATACTTGTGGTATTATTTGCCTTAATGCTGTCATTTCTGAAAAAAACTCATTTATCCTATCTATTTAATGAGCAGAAAGAGGTTGTAAACATGAAAATAACACATGCAAACACACTGTTTAAGGAGTGGGCAATTATTCAATTATAGAATAACAGAAATATTCCCCAGCATATGTTTATCAATGATGGAGCCTAAATAGTTTTGGATGTTGCGGGTCTTTAATTTTAGTATGCAGAGAATCAAATAATCTGTCGTTGTGGGAGGATGTCAGCCATATTTTAGGCTATGAATGAACTAAAACTGCTTGCATCATAAAATTCTGGAAATATCATTTAATTAACAGACTTTCTTGGATATGGTTCCACATCTATAATATCCTAATGGAAAGTGATACTTGAGCTTAAGCATTTGGCAGGACTCAGAATATTAAACAAGTTCAGAGAAAACCATGGAACATTATAAGCTTTATCTGTTAATATGAAGTTTTCTATTTAACCTTAAAGGGATACTGTCATGGGAAAAAAAATTTTTTTCAAAATGAATCAGTTAATAGTGCTGCTCCAGCAGGATTCTGCACTAAAATCCATTTCTCAAAAGAGCAAACAGATTTTTTTATATTCAATTTTGAAATCTGACATGGGGCTAGACATTGTCAATTTCCCAGCTGTCCCAAGTCATGTGACTTGTGCTCTGATAAACTTCAATCACTCTTTACTGCTGTACTGCAAGTTGGAGTGATATCACCTCTCTCCCTCCCCCCCCCCCAGCAGCCAAACAAAAGAACAATGGGAAGGTAACCAGATAACCGCTCCCTAATACAAGATAACAGCTGCCTGGTAGATCTGAGAACAACACTCAATAGTAAAAACCCATGTCCCACTGAGACACATTCAGTTACATTGAGAAGGAAAAACAGCAGCCTGCCATAAAGCATTTCTCTCCTAAAGTGCAGGCACAAGTCACATGACATGGGGCAGCTGGGAAACTGACAAAATGTCTAGCCCCATGTCAGATTTCAAAATTGAATATAAAAAAATCTGTTTGCTCTTTTGAGAAATGGGTTTCGGTGCAGAATTCTGCTGGAGTAGCACTATTAACTGATGTGTTTTGAAAAAAACATGTTTTCTGATGACAGGATCCCTTTAAAAAGGGACAATATAAATAACAGCCTATACAAATCAGATAGTGGGGGTGGTGAAAATAGCATTGAAATTAGCCAAAAAACATATTAGGTTTTTGTGTGTCACAGTTAATGATGGCCATTGGCACGACTTTGTTGTTTTCTGTCCTGACTGATTGTAATAGGTGCTTATTTTGCAGTTTTACATTTTTATATGAAACAATTTTACTTTTATAGTCATTAATTATAAGCTTTTAAGAATCTTTGTGAATTGTTTTTTCCATGTGTTATTATACCCTTATATTTTGTTATTAGGTATGTTATTAGACTAATAACATGGGTTCACTGCAAATAAGGGCTGTATTAGGAGCCCAATGACCTGGAGAGAAGCGGAGGGCAGCAAGTAGTGACACTGTTAGGAGGGTGGCCTTCTTTCCCCCCACCAGGTATGTGATTGGCCTAGGGATATACCAGGATAGGGACTATGGATGGGCCTGATAGTTGGCTTATCAATTTAGGTACATGAGGCATTGTCACAACTGCCAAGAGGTGACTTGACTCTGGGGCAAACTTACTAAAGGGCGAAGTGACTACCGTGGGCAAAAATTCGCCAGCGTGACGTCATTTCGGTACTTTGCCGATTTACTAAAGGTCACTGGCATTACTTCGCAAGCGAAGGAGATATACTCTAGCGGTACTTCACTCCCTAATGCCTGGCGAATTTGCGCTCTGGAGAATGGAGGTAACTACGCAAATTCACTAAGAAAGTTACCTCTTGCACCAGTCTTGCCTTTGCCACCTCAGACCAGGAGAAGTGCAATAGAGTAGATAGGAGTTCCTAAAAAAAAAAAAGGTTTCCCCAGCTTGTGTAGTGTAATGTATTTGCTGCAAAAAATATGTCCATTGAACTTTAAGTTCCCGCCATATGCAAATGAGCCGACGCTAGCGCAACTTCGCTTGGCACAGTAACGCTAGCGCAACTTCGGCAGTGTTCGTCGCCCTGGACGAAACTTCAGATTTTAGTGAATTAGCGATGTCCTGGCGAATCTACGCCTGGTGAAGTGTTGCGCTGTGAGTGAAGCAGTCACTGGCGAATTTTCAGAGGTTAGTGAATTTGCCCCTCTGGGTTAAATGTGGAACTTGAAGGGGCAGTTGTTAAGATGAGTGGGCAATGGGGAAGAACTGAGGTCCATGGGGGAGGTAGAAAGCCTCAGATGGGGACTTGGATAGGAGAAGCATCCAAACCAGGGCTCAGACTCAGACCTCATGGAGGATATGTGGCATTATTTTACTACTGTTTAATATTTGTTTAAAAGTTCTACTACAAGTTATGGTTGTAATATATGTTAATTCGTGTTAAGCATTATTGTTAATAAACAGTTGCAACATTCTCTTCCCAACTGTAGTGTTTGGTGTAAACTTATTCAGGGTTCACTAGCATAACACTTCTTGAAAACATCAAATCAAAAAGTTTATTCTTCTGATTGGAAAGAAATAAAGAAGAAAATGCTTTTCAACAACAGCTAAAAGACCATAAAGCAGACAATCTTATGGTAATTGTGAATCATAATCTAGCAGAAATTAATCATAAGGTATGTAAAGCCATAAAGGTATAAGGTATGAATGATAATATAAAAGCACACTATTGGGGGAATGTAATAATAGTCAGTAACAGAAAAAAATATTCGCTATTTGAAAAGTTATATAACAAATTTTTCATTGTACAAATTTAATACAGCTTTTGAAAACCCAGAAAAAGTTTTTTGACCACTTCCTAGGGTGGGAGAAGGTTTACAAATTTTATAGTTTTCGGCAGTGCGCAGTGAATGTGATAAAAGTTCTTACTGAAAAAGTAAAAAAAATGCGGCCGCGCGTCCGAAAAGTTGTTTGCGTCAAAATCGCAGAGCATCAACTCTATTCGAACGCCCATTGACTTGCGAATTTTTCGGAGAAGCGAAATGCAAGAAATTCGCCCATCACTATTTATTATGTTTGCTCCAGACAATTACGACATTATTATTCGCACTGTTATAACAGTTTTATGAAGAATATTATATTGGGAATTTTTATTCTTATTTTTACAAACTGTTTTTCTCTTTGCTGCTTTTCTTACATTCCCTCAGTAATCTTTTGAAGCAAACATAACGTTTTTCAATAAAAACTTTTATTACATTCACTGACGCAAGTCAGTTCTATAAAATTTGCAAACCTTCTTCCACTGTCGCAAGTGGTTGCTAAACAGTTTATGGGTTCACAAAAACCATATTAAATTCACGCAAAGGGAAATTTATTCTCCCAAAGGCATAACTTTTCACATTGAGATATTTTTTTTTCTTAACAAGTTGTATTGCTTTCCCCCATAAGGCTTTATTTATTCATTTTCTGACTGTATTAGCCTTATGGAAACATTAATATGCAAATATATCATTCTTTTCCTCTTGCTTTCTTTACTGTACTGTAACTGCATCTAAGCTGGCTGGCCACAAGCTTTGTTATCACTCCGTAGTCTTGCTATTGTGTTATAATTTTCAGACAAGAAGATGTAAGTAGTAGACAGGTCCTATTTTATTAGGGTATTAGAATTTGAATGCTACTGCTTTCTATATATTATTATAAAGCTCATTAAGAACTACAAATGCAGTTGTGGTTGCGCAACTTTAGGATATTTGTAAATTAGCACCATTATTTGTGTCTAAACCTTTGTCTAATGATTACTGGATGTTTTTTAAACCACCACGTGGTAGAAATTTAAATAGATTTTTCAGGCATCATTAAACAGCCTGCCTTTAGTTACTGTAAAATTACTCTACCAGACACCAATGTGTGCGGTCGATAGAAATCTCCTTCTTAGGCATCTGAGAGGTAGTGAGGAGTTAAATTGGACAGACACCCCTGATGCACTTGCTTACTGGTGTCAATTATGTGTTAGATATTATTTCAAGCCCTGTAGGGGCAATATATTTGAGAAAAAATGGATTTTGAGCAGAAATATAATTATTTTATTTAGAAGAAAAAGAGGAAAAGAGGGAACAAGAAAGGTAGAATAAAAGATAGAAATAAGAAAAAGGAAGGAAGGATGGAAGAAGGGGAAAGGAAGAAGGGGGAAGAGAAAGAACAGGCTCTGTCCTAGGACTAGGGATGTAGCGAACGTCGGAAAAAAAGTTCGCGAACATATTCGCGAACTTGCGCAAAAATGCGAGCGGTTCGCGAACGGTTCGCGAACCCCATAGACTTCAATGGGAAGGCGAACTTTAACATCTAAAAAAGACATTTCTGGCCAGAAAAATGATTTTAAAGTTGTTTAAAGGGTGCAACGACCTGGACAGTGGCATGCCAGAGGGGGATCAAGGGCAAAAATTTATCTGAAAAATCTGCCTGTGTGTGCTTGGAAGAGATAGTGTAGGGGGAGAGCTGTTAGTGATTTCAGGGACAGATGATAGTAAGTTTGCTGGCTAGTAATCTGCTTGATACTGCTCTGTATTGGAGGGACAGAAGTCTGCAGGGATTTGAGGGACATTTTAGCTTAGGTAGCTTTGCTGGCTAGTAATCTACTGTTCTCTTTAAACAACTGCCATACATTGACCTTGTAGGCATTGTTTGCCCAGTTTTTTTGGACGCAGCCACTGAAGCACAGTTGCCAGAAAAAATATGCCATATAAATGCTGAAAATAGTCATTTTTCGCCATACGTTGACCTTGTAGACATTGTTTGCCCAGTTTTTTTGGACGCAGCCACTGAAGCACAGTTGCCAGAAAAAATATGCCATATAAATGCTGAAAATAGTCATTTTTCGCCATACGTTGACCTTGTAGACATTGTTTGCCCAGTTTTTTTGGTTGCAGCCACTGAAGCACAGTTGCCAGAAAAAATATGCCATATAAATGCTGAAAATAGTCATTTTTTGCCATATACGTTGAGTCAACGTATGGCAAAAAATGACTATTTTCAGCATTTATGTGGCATATTTTTTCTGGCCTCTGTGCTTCATTGGCTGCGGCCAAAAAAACTGGGCAAACAATGCCTACAAGGTCAACGTCGTTGACCTTGTAGGCATTGTTTGCCCAGTTTTTTTGGCCGCAGCCACTGAAGCACAGAGGCCAGAAAAAATATGCCATATAAATGCTGAAAATAGTCATTTTTTTGGTCGCAGCCACTGAAGCACAGTTGCCAGAAAAATTATGCCATATAAATGCTGAAAATATAATTTTTTTTGGTTGCAGCCACTGAAGCACAGAGGCCAGAAAAATTATGCCATATAAATGCAGAAAATATGCATTTTTTTGGTCGCAGCCACTGAAGCACAGTTGACAGAAAAATTATGCCATATAAATGCTGAAAATATAAATTTTTTTGGTTGCAGCCACTGAAGCACAGAGGCCAGAAAAATTATGCCATATAAATGGAGAAAATATGCATTTTTTTGGTTGCAGCCACTGAAGCACAGAGGCTAGAAAAATTATGCCATATAAATGGACAAAATATGCATTTTTTTGGTTGCAGCCACTGAAGCACAGAGGCCAGAAAAATTATGCCATATAAATGCAGAAAATATGCATTTTTTTGGTTGCAGCCACTGAAGCACAGAGGCCAGAAAAATTATGCCATATAAATGCAGAAAATATGCATTTTTTTGGACGCAGCCACTGAAGCACAGTTGCCAGAAAAAATATGCCATATAAATGCTGAAAATAGTCATTTTTCGCCATACGTTGACCTTGTAGACATTGTTTGCCCAGTTTTTTTGGTTGCAGCCACTGAAGCACAGAGGCCAGAAAAAATTAAACCAGTAGGGTTTGCACCCTAGTTTGTAACGGTGGCGGAGGGAGGAGGACGCTAAAGGACAGCTGTGTGTGGAGTCATGAGGCTTGAAGAGAAGGACAGCTGCATAGAAGTCAGAACAAGTCTTCCGGCGTGCAGTAACCCTCCGAGATCCACCCCTCATTCATTTTAATAAAGGTCAGGTAATCGACACTTTTGTGACCTAGGCGAGTTCTCTTCTCAGTTACAATCCCTCCTGCTGCACTGAAGGTCCTTTCTGAGAGCACACTTGAGGCTGGGCAAGACAAGAGGTTCATGGCAAATTGTGACAGCTCTGGCCACAGATCAAGCCTGCGCACCCAGTAGTCCAGGGGTTCATCGCTCCTCAGAGTATCTATATCTGCAGTTAATGCCAGGTAGTCCGCGACCCGGTCGAGGCGTTCTTTGAGGGTGGATCCAGAAGGGTTGTGGCGCTGCCTTGGACAGAAAAACATTTGCATGTCTGATGTTACAGACCGGCCAAAGGGCTTTGTCCTTGCAGGTGTGCTCGTGGCAGGATTACTGGCACCTCTGCCCCTGGAATGTTGATGAGTTCCTGAAGTGACATCACCCTTAAAAGCATTGTACAACATGTTTTGCAGGCTGGTTTGTAAATGCCGCATCTTTTCGGACTTGTGGTATGTTGGTAACATTTCTGCCACTTTATGCTTGTACCGAGGGTCTAGTAGCGTTGCGACCCAGTACAGGTCCTTCTCCTTAAGCCTCTTGATACGGGGGTCCTTCAACAGGCATGACAGCATGAAAGACCCCATTCTCACAAGGTTGGATGCAGAGCTATCCATCTCCGCTTCCTCATTATCAAGGACTGCATCATCCACGGTCTCCTCCCCCCAGCCACGTACAAGACCAGGGGTCCCCAAAAGGTCACCACTAGCCCCCTGGGAAGCCTGCTCCTGTTGGTCCTCCTCCTCCTCCTCCACAAAGCCACCTTCCTCCTCTGACTCCACTTCTGGCACCTCTCCCTGCGTTGCAGCAGGTGCCTGGGTTCGTTCTGGTGATTCCGACCATAAATCGTGCGCTTCCAGCTCCTCGTCATGCTGGTCTACAGCCTCATCTGTCACTCGTCGCACGGCACGCTCCAGGAAGAAAGCGAAGGGTATTAGGTCGCTGATGGTGCCTTCGGTGCGACTGACCATATTTGTCACCTCTTCAAAAGGTCGCATGAGCCTGCAGGCATCGCGCATAAGCACCCAGTAACGGGGGAAAAAAATCCCCAGCTCTGCAGATCCAGTCCTACCACCCAGTTCAAAAAGGTACTCGTTGACGGCCCTTTGTTGTTGCAGCAGACGTTCCAACATAAGGAGCGTTGAATTCCAGCGAGTCTGGCTGTCAGAAATCAAACGCCTGACTGGCATGTTGTAGCGCTGCTGAATGTCAGCAAGGCGTGCCATGGCTGTGTAGGAACGTCTGAAATGGGCCGACACCTTTCTGGACTGGGTGAGAACGTCCTGGAATCCTGGGTACTTGGAGACAAAACGTTGGACTATTAAATTTAACACATGTGCCATGCAGGGCACATGTGTTAAATTTCCCAGTCTCAACGCTGCCAACAGATTGCTTCCATTGTCACACACCACTTTTCCGATCTGCAGTTGGTGTGGGGTCAGCCACCGATCGGCCTGTGACTGCAGAGATGACAGGAGTACAGATCCGGTATGGTTTTTGCTTTCCAGGCACGTCATCCCCAAGACAGCGTGACAACGGCGTACCTGGCACGTCGAATAGCCTAGGGGGAGCTGGGGGTGCACAGGTGTGGAGGAGGAGAAGGAGGACCCAGCAGCAGAGTAAGAAGAAGAAGAGGAAGAAGACGAGGTAGAGAGCGATGGAGGAGTAGAGGTGGTGGCAGAACCGCGTGCAATCCGTGGCGGTGACACCAACTCCACTGTTGTTGTTGTTGTTGAGCTACCCATTCCCTGCTTCCCATTCCCAGCCATTACCAAGTTCACCCAGTGGGCAGTGTAGGTGACACACCTGCCCTGACCATGCTTGGAGGACCATGCGTCAGTAGTCATATGGACCTTTGGCCCAACACTAAGTGACAGAGATGCGGTAACTTGGCTCTGCACATGTTGGTACAGGTGTGGTATTCCCTTTTTAGAAAAAAAATTGCGGCTGGGTACCTTCCACTGCGGTGTCCCAATTGCTACAAATTTGCGGAAGGCCTCAGAGTCCACCAGCTGGTATGGTAAAAGCTGGCGGGCTAAGAGTGCAGACAAGCCAGCTGTCAGACGCCGGGCAAGGGGGTGACAGTCAGACATTGGCTTCTTACGCTCAAACATGGCCTTCACAGAAACTTGGCTGGTGGCAGATGACTGGGAATGGGAACAGGTGGTCAAGGTGGAAGGCGGAGTGGAGGGTGGTTCAGATGGGTCAAGGAGAGCAGAGGTAGAGCAGTAAGATGCTGGACCAGAAGGAGTGTGGCTTTTAGTTTGCCTGTTGCCTTTGAGGTGTTGCTCCCAAAGTGCTTTGTGCTTGCCGCTCATGTGCCTTCGCATAGAAGTTGTACCTATGTGGCTGTTGGGCTTACCAAGGCTCAGTTTCTGACTGCACTCATTGCAAATTACAATGCTTTTGTCAGAGGCACACACATTAAAAAAATCCCACACTGCTGACTTTTTGGAAGTGTGCGATCTGGCGGTAACAGTAGAAGTTGGCGGCATTGGCGGCAATGGCGGGTGCGTTGGCTGGCTGAACACAGGTGCCGATACATGTTGTTGCCCTACTGATCCCTGCGGGCTGTCCTCCCTGCTTCTTCTAAGTCTTATTCTCCTACTGCCTCTCTGACTCTCCGTCTCTCCATCTGAACTACCCTCCTCTTGCTCTCTTCTACTAGGCACCCACAAAACATCAATCTCCTCATCATCATTCTCCTCAGATGCATCAATTTCTTCTGACACATCACAGAAGGAAGCAGCAGCGGGGACCTCCTCCTCATCACTCATCATTATGTCCATCTCTGTCGTGTTCTCTGCCAGAATTAAATCTGGTGTAACGTCCTCATCTCCTTCATCTTCTTCTGCCAATAATGGTTGCGCATTACTCAGTTCAAGAAACTCATGGGAAAATAACTCCTCTGACTCCAGTGAAGAAGGGGCACCGGTGGTGGAGGAAGTGTTACGTGGGGTGGCCATAGCAGTGGAGGATGAGGAGGATGTTGTGGTAAAGTTAGAAACGGTAGAGGATGGGGTGTGCTGTGTAAGCCAGTCAACTACCTCTTCAGCATTTTGGGAGTTCAGGGTCATTGGCTTTTTAAAACTGGGCAATTTGCTAGGGCCACAGGATTGCATAGCAGCACGGCCCCTAGCACGGCCTCTGCGTGGCGGCCTGCCTTTGCCTGGCATTATTTTTAAAAAAACAACAACAACAAAAACTCAGTTGGTTTTTCTGGAAACGATAATACACACAGCTAGATGGCGGTTTGAAGAAAACACTGTGCAAATAATGCCTACAAGGTCAACGTATACACAGCGGTGGATACGGATTACGTAAAATATAAGAATGCTGCTTGAAAAAAAGTAACTCAAGTGGTTTTTCTAGAGACGATAATATTATCAATATTTAGACAAAATGTGAACAAGCTCACACAGCTAGATGGCGGTTTGAAGAAAACACTGTGCAAATAATGCCTACAAGGTCAACGTATACACAGCGGTGGATACGGATTACGTAAAATATAAGAATGCTGCTTGAAAAAAAGTAACTCAAGTGGTTTTTCTAGAGACGATAATATTATCAATATTTAGACAAAATGTGAACAAGCTCACACAGCTAGATGGCGGTTTGAAGAAAACACTGTGCAAATAATGCCCACAAGATCAACGTATACACTACTACAGCGGTGGATACGGATTACGTAAAATATATTATGGCTGCTTGAAAAAAGTCACTCCGGTGTTTTTTCTGGAGACGGTAATATTATGGATATTTAGACAGAATGTGAAAAAGGTCACACAGCTAGATGGCTGTTGGTTGAATAACACACTGGGCAAAAAATGCCTACAGGGCAAATAATGCCTAAAAGGTCAACTTATACACTACTACAGCGATGGATACGGATTACGTAAAATTTATTATGGCTGCTTGAAAAAAGTCACTCCGGTGTTTTTTCTGGAGACGGTAATATTATGGATATTTAGACAGAATGTGAACAAGGTCACACAGCTAGATGGCTGTTGGTTGAATAACACACTGGGCAAAAAATGCCAACAGGGCAAATAATGCCTAAAAGGTCAACTTATACACTACTACAGCGATGGATACGGATTACGTAAAATTTATTATGGCTGCTTGAAAAAAGTCACTCCGGTGTTTTTTCTGGAGACGGTAATATTATGGATATTTAGACAGAATGTGAACAAGGTCACACAGCTAGATGGCTGTTGGTTGAATAACACACTGGGCAAAAAATGCCTACAGGGCAAATAATGCCTAAAAGGTCAACTTATACACTACTACAGCGGTAGTAAAATAAAAAAAAGTAAAATAAAAAAAAAATGAATATTAAAAAAAAAAAATTACAGTTGGTGCTGCTGAACTACTAGGAGCAGCAGATTAGCACACCAGTCCCACTCCCCAACACTGCTAGACTAATAGCACTGGGCTCTTATAGTAGTAGTAGTAGTAGTAGTAGTAGTAGTAGTAAAACAACAAAAAAATAAATAAAAGCAGTCCTTACAAGGACTACTGTTATTGCAGCAGTCAGCAGATGAGATCAGAAGCAGGACAGCTGCCCACTGCAGCTACATACAGAGCACTGCAGTAGAAGGTAGATTACTAGCCAGCAAAGCTACCTAAGCTTAAATGTCCCTCAAACCCCTGCAGACTTCTGTCCCTCCAATAACAGAGCAGTATCAAAACGATTACTAGCCAGCAAACTTTCAACTGTCCCTGAAATCACTAACAGGCAGCAGCTCTCTCCCTACACTATCTCTTCAGCACACACAGGCAGAGTGAAAAAAACGCTGCAGGGCTTCGGTTTTTATAGGGAAGGGGAGTGGTCCAGGGGAGAGCTTCCTGATTGGCTGCCATGTACCTGCTGGTCTGGGGTGAGAGGGCAAAAAAAAGCGCCAACAATGGCGAACCCAAAATGGCGAACGTCGCGCGACGTTCGCGAACTTCCGGCGAGCGCGAACACCCGATGTTCGCGCGAACAAGTTCGCCGGCGAACAGTTCGCGCCATCTCTACCTAGGACCATTACTATTCTCCCTCTACACTTCCTCCCTTGGCAAATTAATAAATTCGTACGGTTTCCACTACCACCTCTATGCTGACGATACTCAGATCTATCTCTCATCTCCGGATCTCAACCCAGAACTCCTAACTCGCGTCTCCTCCTGCCTGTCCGCTATCTCTACCTGGATATCGCAACGCTATCTTAAATTAAACCTCTCCAAAACTGAAATGGTTCTCTTTCCTCCAAATAACACCAGTAGCATCCCCGAAGTATCCATCATAGTTAACAATTCCACTATCACCCCCTCTCCCCAGGCCCGGTGCCTTGGGGTTATCCTAGATTCTGCCCTGTCATTCACTCCTCATATCCAGTCACTTATCAAATCATGTCACTTCCACCTAAAGAACATATCCAAAATACGATCATTTATCACCCAAGACGCCGCCAAAATTCTTATTCACTCTCTCATCATATCGCGTCTAGACTACTGTAACTCGCTTTTAATTGGCCTCCCCCTCCAGAGACTGTCACCTCTCCAGTCCATAATGAACACTGCTGCGAGGCTCATACACCTCAGCAACCGCTCCTCCTCTGCCTCGCCATTCTGTCAATCCCTGCACTGGCTTCCGTTACCTTTCAGAATCAAATTCAAATTAATGACACTGACTTTCAAAGCACTTCACGACTCTGCTCCACCCTACATCTCTGAACTCATCTCTATATACTCACCCACTCGCTTACTACGCTCCTCTACTGACCTCCTACTCAACTCTTCTCTCATTACCTCCTCACATGCTCGCATTCAAGACTTTGCAAGGGCTGCACCCCTCCTCTGGAACGCTCTCCCACGGTCTGTCCGACTTTCTCCCAACCTTTCTACTTTCAAAAAATCTCTGAAAACGCACTTCTTTCGAGAAGCCTACCCTCACTCTGCTTAACTACCAAACGCAACACCACATACAGTACCACATTTCTCACCCACTTACTTCGATCTTGCCCACTCCCACACCTTGTGTATTACTCCCTCCCCTTTAGACTGTATGCCTATGCATAGGGCCTTCCTCACCTTTTTGTACCTGTATTGATTGTGACGTTTGTTACTCCATATATTCTATATATGTAATTCGTGTGATGTAGTTTTATAATCACATTTACTTTACAGTGCTACGCAATATGTTGGCGCTATATAAATACATGTTAATAATAATAATAATAATAATAACAGGAAAGTGAAAACAAAAGATAGAAGCGAAAAAAAGAAGGGAGGGAGGAAGGAATGGAGGGACAACGGGATAGAGGAAGGAAGGGCGGTGTTTACATTTTAAATAATAAAGAAAATAAAATGAAGAAATGGTTATTACATGACATCTTTAAATGGGTCACCGACTGAAATGGCGGAATATTACAATATAATTTTCTGCATTTGCTCGGCATCTATTTTCATTTATTTGTGACTCTATTAAAATTTGACTGATTCACAATATATAACAGTTGGCAAAGTAAATATGTTGGGGAACATATGATATACAGTAGACCTTTGTGTCTGTTACAGCCACACCCCTCAGTAAATCCTTCAATAACCACTAAAAATAATACATCTAAAGAGAAAAAATCCGTCCCAATAACGGACAAATGTTGTTTATAACTAATAACCTTGCTCCAGTGTTGGTACAATGACAACAGCATTATATACAATATTGGACGGTTTTATTGTATTCTATGTATTTTTTTTTTTTTTTTTTAAAATCTATTTATTTTTTGTCAAAGAAACTGATAGCTAACTCAATTGTATGACTTTATTAAAAACATGCCATAAAGGTCTGCATTAGCTGTTGACGAATATCTGTAAAAAAATCCCTATGCCTTTTTATCTACATGTGGTGCAGTTTATCTTTTGCTGCTGGTTTCCAAAATGAAAGCACTTGTATTCTTATGGAAGGAAATACTTCACAGTTCAGAGATTCCAGAAAGCATCCCTTTCTGAGCAGGTACCAATCAACACTTTCTTTATTGTGTCCTATTTCACTGGCAGCTATACATATTTGTATAAAACTTGAGAGTTATTTATTCCATTTTCCTGTGGTATTATGGGGGCTATTTATCAAAGTCCGATTTTTTCTGGTCTGACCATTTTTTTGAGAAAAAAAAGTCCGATGGTGTTAAAATTTTGAATAAAAAAGTATTCCAACTAAGACCTGCCGAGTTCATGTAGTAGCCAATGGCAGATGTCTCATTGATATCCTGATCTCCACTAGGTTTCGTTTAATAATCCAAAGATTTTCTGGTTTTCGCATGTCAAATCCTAAAAAGTTGGAGGTTTTGGCAACACATCTGAAAAATGTGCAGTTTCTTGGTGACATATGTGAAAAATCCATACGGTTTGGATTTTTTTCATGATTTTATGGACTTTTTTCATTATAAATAAGGGTGGGGGAAGTCTGTATTAATTTGGTCTGAGAAAATTTTCAAAAAATTGTGAAAACTTTTCGGATTTTGTTAAATAACCCCCGACTTGTTAATAATATCAGATGTTCAAATAAAGTTTTTGGAAAACTAATAATAGAAACAGCTTTGTAACGTAACTGTTCAGTTTTGTTGCATCTTTTTCTAGATGGAAGACATAGAAATATTTCATTCATCCCATACGAGAGAATTTCTGATTCGCTGAATGTCTGCGGATTTACACTTTACTTCTTATGGAAGGCTTTCTATATATTATCTCTCCTATTTCTGTGGGTGCAGACCTTAGTCCAAACAGGAAGAAATACATTTTTAGTCCTTTTTATTATTCACCATTTCCCCTCAATTGTAGTGTAATGGAAAGTACAGCCCTCCAAAAGATTGAGTTTACACACTCATATCCCTTCCACAAGGTTTGGGTACCAACAAGGGATCTTACAAGCTCTACTTCAGTAACTTTTGGATAGTTGTAGATTGGTTTTCCCTTTTTTCAAAATTCCAACAATCCCATTCCAATACATTTTTTGGTAAGTCCTCCTACATAGTTCTTGCTTAATATTTATACTATAATGCCCCTTCTCTACTTCATATAACTCAACCAGGTGATTGTGTGGTTCAGAACAGACTTATACCTTTGTTGTGATTGTATGTTCTTCCCTTATAGGTAGGTTCATTGACCTTAGTGTGTGTCACATGTGATAGAGAAATGATGGGAGTATTTACTAAAACTTAATGTTTTTTCACTATTTGATATTTTAGAAGTTTCATTTTGAAATGTAAATATGGAATATAATTACAATTGGGATTATTAAAATGCAAACAAATTATATGGGTTCATTAAACCCTCTAAATGGTTTACAATGTACCTTGTAGCTATTGCACATTAAATGAGACATTATCTTTTTTTTTTTTTAACTACAAAGATGTATAGGAATTAATTACATCTGAAAGACTGTACATGGACTGTATATTAACTAAATTAAAGCAACACCAAGTCCTAAAAGATGTATATATTCCATTTGTAAAGTATTCCTTGAGAAACACAACAAATGACTTCATCTATCGGACTTCTGAGCCTTGGGGCAAAAAAAAAAAATTATTTACAAAAGCTTGAAAATATTTCATCAGTAGGGGTAGGGGGCAAGAGAGTTTTAATTAGCAGGTCCTTGGGCCATTGGCTGGATGCAGGCTCCCTCAAACAGCCACACAAACACAGTCAATAGCTGCTTGCAAGCCTTAGGGTCAGACTTGAGATGAAACAGATAAGATAATTGGTTCTAATGAAATCCAGAAGGTCTGGGCTTTTTTTGTTTGAGCCTGGATTTAAAATGTGTGTGTGGAAGTGAGTTTTAATTCAAACCAGTCCTAAACAGGGCCCATTTCTCAGTGACTTTGATATTGTTTGAAGTTTGAAAAGTGTTTTCCACACCACTAGCATGCTGGGTTGGGTCTCCCCAGTCACCTTAATTACTAAGCTTTATTGCTAACTTTACTGCACAGGAAAGGAACCATTATATGTTCCATCAACATCAGCTCCTCTCAGATTGGAGGAAAAGGACAGGGTTAAAGGCCACTGTAAGACGGCAAAAACTTCACTTTGAGACAGAGGGATCATTTACCAGTCTTACATTTCACTGGTTAATATCTCTACTGCAAAATATTTCAAAAACAAAACACAACTTTTAATGCCATTGTTGCCTGAATCTTGTGAATGTCTTTGTCAGTTAAGAGAAATAAGAATGTATGAATGAATATGTAACGAAAATCAAAAGTATTGAATGTTGAGTGACACTGGTGATTATTAAACAAACATGGCCTTGAAGTAAAAGCTAAATCTGAAAATCCGCAATGAGGCCTGTAGCAGGGATGCAAGTCTCTTGGTTTGTCAGGTGTTAGGAATGGCACTTCAAGGAAGGATTCTGATAGTTATAGTTTTCAGCACCTGGAGGGCAGCAGGTTTGAAATAACTGACCTAGAACATGTTTTGTAGTATTAACCGACCTGAATTAAAAAGTCTGGGCTAACACTTTGCTAATGTCACATGAATGCATTGCTCCAAATTTAAGGATGATGTGCAAGTTAATAAACATGTTCACTTTTATAATACTTGGGGGCAAATAGTTTAAAATTCACTTTTGTTGCAAAAAAAAGCAATCTCCTATTTTTTCAAATCTACAAGATTTAGGAATTAAATTAATAATAAATTCATTTAAAAAAAAAATTTTAACAGTCCAATTTTTTAAAAGCATTTGCAGGTTTTTTCATAAATATGTTAGTATTTGAGGGTAAATTTACTAAGGTTCGAACGATAAATTTGAATTCAACGTACAAATTTGAATTTAAAACCACCAATTCGAATTTGAACTCCATGTGAGATTTATCACACCTTGACCTCAGAAACAGTTCTAATTCAATACTTTGCCACCTAAAACCTGCCAAATTCATGTTGAAGATGTTAACAGCTTTAAGGTATGAGAATCCAAATTACAGAAAGATCCATTAGCCAGAAAGCCCCAGGTCCTGAGCATTCTGCATAATAGTCCCCTACCTGTATACAGCATGAATCAGAAATGGATCTATTGTAAGGGCTTATTTATTTGCAAACACAAGTGCACACAAGAAAATTATTCGGAAAGATAACTATGCTTATACACATGCCTTATACCTTTTTCTTTGGTTAGCATGCATTGATAAAGTGAGTGCCATAATATGCAAGATTCAATATACAGGCCCTACAGGAGAAAGGGACACCTGGTATTAACACTGGCCTTAAAGAGGTATTACTTCCAGACTTCTCTTATGGTGGAATATAATAAAAGTCTTGATAAAGGGATGGATAAGCTTGAAATGTTGCTTAGCTTGAGGCACGAATAAAATTAAAAATTTTTCACTTTATCGGAGTGCAGCTGAAATACCTTCTGTAATAAAAGTCTGTAACGGAACAAATATTTGCAATGCAAAAAGGTATGCCTTTGCAAGAACACATTTTCCTTTGCGTGAATTTAATATAGCTTTTGTGAACCCGGAAACTATTTAACAGGCTCTTTCGACAGTGGAAGAAGGTTTGTGAATTTTATAGTTTGCGCCAGTGTGCAGTGAATGTAATAAAACTTCTTATTGAAAAGGTTGTTCCTCCAAAACATTGTGACACCTTCAAGCAATTCTTAAAAGTGTGCAATGATCAATTAAAATGGGCAATGTGCAATTAATTTGCAATACAATAACGGTTTAAGGAAGAATATGACACTGTGAAGTGCAAGTTTATTCTTATTTTTGCAAATAGTTTTTCTCTTTTTGTGACTTTTATTGCACTCCCCCATTAAAATAATATGTAGAAATAACTTGCCCTTTGTGAATAACATGATAATAATAAATTATTAACGCCTTATGAGAAGTGATGTCATTGTAGTCACATCTACAGTATCTGCACATATTTAGTTGTTACATCATATGTGGCTCATTAATTATAGAAGTCTCATCTTAGTAACAGATCTGTTGCTAATGGTGCAAAGCCACAGGACTCATATATAATAACTTGTAAATGACTGTAAAGCCAATTTCTTTGGTTTATTTATCAGCAACACTGGGGAACATGTCACCCAACAGGAGTACTGAATAAAACATTATAATAGAGTGCAGTTTTGGATAATGTCAAGAAAATAACAAAATTCAAACAAATACAAGTACAGAGCTTCCATGTCAAGGCTGGCTCCTTTATTTGTACTTCTCCGCTGCCCACATCATTGGCATCCTGTACTATTTCAGTTTTTATACAGTGCAGCTGGAGATTTCCCTTTAATAAATCAGGTAAAAATCTTTTGATGTGGTATTTTAGCAGATGGCAAAAATTAGAGAGTAAACGCCCTCTTTAAAACAACAGTTACACAAAATGTATCCACAGCTCCACCCAAACCCCAGTGGAGATCTACAAATAATCCACAAAAGGCATGTCCTCAGTCAATGTATTCAGTTACAGTCATAATTGAATTTTTTAGCAGTGGTGTAACTTACACTGGATCCTTTACATAACACTCATAGATCAAATAATAAAAATGTATATGAACGATTGAGCCCTCTCATTTTGGTTTGATAACCTTTTGTCACAGTTCTAGTTTTGATAGTTATACCACCAGTTAGAAAATAAAAGCAAAAATCTTATTAGCTGCCATGTCAACTGCACTGATATAATTTAGAACTTATAATTAAGTCCTGGGGTTTCCAGGAGGCTGCCATTTACAATTTAATGTTTCAGTAAAATAAGTATATAGTATTACTATTATTATTATTATATAATCAGACTCTCATAAGAAAGCTAGTTTTCAAAGAATGTTTGAATGAAGCCATGGATAAAAGTCTCACTGATAATTAGGGATGTAGCGAACTGTTCGCCGGCGAACTAGTTCGCGCGAACTTCGACTGTTCGCGTCCGCCGCAAGTTCGCGAACGTCGCGCGACGTTCGCCAATAGGCGTTCGCGTCAAAATCGTTCGATCGTTCGACCATTCGACCGCTAAAATCGAAGGATTTTCGTTCGAATCGAACGATCGAAGCCATTCGATCGAATGATTTCATTCGATCGAATGGCTTCGATCGTTCGATTCGAACGAAAATCGTTCGATCGAACGATTTCAATCCTTCGATCGTTCGAATCGAACGATTTTCAGATGTTCGAAGCTCGCGAACAGTTCGCGAACTGTTCGCAAATTTTGCCGGTGTTCGCGAACGGCGTTCGCGAACACATCGGCGGCGGTTCGCTACATCCCTACTGATAATGCAACCAGGACCATAGCATACCATTTACCATATAAGCACACAAGGGACAGTGCCTAGAGTAGCAGCAGCATTAGAAAAAAACTGGCATCTGCAGTTGCCTAGGGCAGTGCTGGCTACTAATACAGTTCTGCAAGCACCAGCCAAATGACCCCTGCCATGAAGTGCAAACATGTAGGAACCTGCTGAACAATTATAATATCGCCAGGGATGTAAGGACACCAAAGTCTTCTGTTTTGGGGTGGAGTACTTGATTCTTTTGAAGGAGGCAGAACAAGACTTATTAGTAAACTAAAATATTGAAATCCGAGTAGCTAAAGCTAAAATGTTTATCAGGTACAGTACAAGGAGGCCAATAAATCCTGCAAAAAAGCTATCAGACAAACTAAAACCAATATGGAAAAGGGTATTGCAGCAAATAGTAAAAATAAAGCAAAATTATTTTTTAAATATTTAAATAGTAAAAACAAATTAAGCAAAAAGGGGTGGGACCCTTAATATCAGAGAGGGTCAGTTATGAGAACAGAAAAAAAGCACAGATTCTGAATTGTTATTTTTTCGTCTATCTATACAAATGAGGAACCAGTTAATGAAAGTTTCCATCTTAATAGTCCTAATTCTAGTAATACAACTAATGTTGCCTGGTTCATCCATGAGGAAATTCAGAAGAGACTAGAACATGTTAAGTTAAACAAAGGTCTGCGACCGGATGATATTCATCCCTGTTTTGCTCTGGGATTTCCAAACCTCTTTACATAATTTTTCAGGACTCATTGAGGTTTGACACAGTGCATAGAGACTGGCGAATTGCTAATGTGGTGCCACTATTCAAAAAGGAATCTGTTCTCATCCTCAAAACTATAGGCTGGTTAGTCTGACATCAGTGTTAGGAAAGCTTTTAGAAGGGGTTTTAAGGGATAAGATACTGGACTTCATTACAAATCATAATACTATGAGTTTGTGCAAGCATGGTTTTATGCATAATAGATCTTTCCAGACTCATTTGATTTCCTTTTATGAGAAGGTGAGCAGGGACCTTGATTCTGGGAAGGCAGTGGATGTGATCTACTTAGGCTTCACTTGAGCATCTTCAACTTGTTTATTAATGACCTGGAGGTGGACATTGAAAGTACTGCTTCTATTTTTCCTGATGATACAAATTTGCATCGAACTATAGGTTTCATGCAGGATGCTGCCAATTTGTAGAGTGATTTGACTGAATTGGAAAACTGGGCAGCAAACTGGAAAATTAGATTATACACCAAGTGGCAGTGTGTTGGGAGTTGCCTTAACTGAGAAGGATCTAGGAGTTTTGGTAGATAACAAGTTGTCTACTACCTGGTAACCAATCGGTGGAAACCAAGAAAGCTGCAAAGCAGGAGGTAGTGTTCTCACTATGATTTTAGACATCCAGTCACTGCAGCCTTTATAGATTGCATTTTTGGATATCTAACTTTATCAAATAAAAATTATTTTGAACAGCCTACCTATATAGCTAGTTTTTTTAATAATTAAACAGAGGACCAAGTACAGAACCCTGAGGTGAACAGGAGGGGAGGATTATATTTATTCAATTCTAATGCTAATTGTACTGGTTTCCTTGCCCGGATTTGTGGAAAGGCCACATAGGCCCGGGCCTAGGGTGGCAGGATTTTAGGGGGGGGGCGGCATGCTGCCCAACCACACCCACATTTGTTTAAAAACACTGGGGATGCACTGGAGATATAATACTTTTTAAAGTTTCCCGTGTGCCAATCCCCATTGCTCCAGTCCAGATGATGAAAATTTGCACGAATAAAGGAAAGGGGACAGGGGCGATGAATGGCAGTGGGCCTAGGGGCGCTCACTATGTAAATCCGGCCCTGCTGGTTTCTAAGCCAACATGTCATAATAATAATAATAATTATCTGTATTATTTATCAGCCTTATTTTGTGACATTTATACTCTATAAGTGTACTGTATATTTTGAGTCAGTTCCTAGGCTCAGTGACTGACATAAGCACTGAGCATGTGCATTGAATCAGCAGACAAGAAGATGGGGAACTACTGGGGGTTCTTGGAGGCACACATCTTCCCTGCTAAAAGGCTGCGGTTGCCTTGGGCTGGTACAAAAGCCCAAAACATAAGGCTTCTTTTAGCCTACTTCTTTAGTTAAGCTTTAGTTCTCCTTTAAGAGGGATATAAATGAGCTGGAGAGAGTGCAGTGACGTGCAACTAAACTGGTTAGAGGGATGGAAGATTTAAATTATGAGGGTAGACTGTAAAGGTTGGGGTTGTTTACTCTGGAAAAAAAGACACTTGAAAGGGGACATGATTAACTTTACAAGTACATTAGAGGACATTATAGACAAATAACAGGGGACCTTTTTACCCATAAAGAGGATCGCCACACCAGAGGCTACCCCTTCAGACTACAGGAAAAGAACTTTCATTTAAAGCAGCGTAGGTGGTTCTTCACTGTGAGGGCAATGAGGTTGTGGAATGCACTGCCAGATGATGTTGTGATGACTGATTCTGTTAATGCCTTTAAGAGTGGCTTGGATTTTTGGACAAGCATAACATCCAAGGCTATTATGATACTAAAATCTATAATAAGCGGCAGATTTACTAAGGTTCGAATAGTAAATTCGAATTTGAATTTTCTTTTTGGTCAAATCTCACAATTTCAAACTTAAAAGCACCAACTCAAATTTGAATGTGAGATTTTTCATACCTTGACCCTCGAAACAAATTGTATCTAATTTAGCAGTTGAGGATTTATCCCTTAAAAACATTAGCTTTAGATAAAAATAACTTTTGGGGAACTAGCACAATGTATCTTATTTGTAAAAAGAGGTGACATATTGACCCAGATTCAGTTCATTGGTTTATCACACGGAAAAAACACGGACATATTTTCGGACATATTTTCAGTCATATCACAGTCCCTCCAAATATTTAAATGCATATACCCCATCTCTAGTCCCATTAAAAATGCAATTAAAAAAAAGTCAAAGTGGATGATTTTAATGTCTGCACTTTGTGAATGGGATAAAGTAGTAGTCTGCAAGCCACAACCTCCTCCTCTTTGATGGATATTGATGTTTTAAGGCCATTGCCTAAGAAAAGTAATGTTTGCATGGCTAAAATATAAAAATCCATAACTTAGATATCACTTGAATGACCTGAGCCTTGGCCTCACCCCTCAAGTATTGGATCCGAGCCTCTTATTCTATGAATTAAACTGAAAAAACATTGAAAACACTGAAATAACAAAAAAGATGGACTGATTATAGATACTGTACATAGAATGGTAGAAAAGGGGGGAAATAAATGTTTTTGTGGAATAATTGAATTACATATTTAACTTGATATAACTCTTGAATTAATAATTCATGACAAACTTAGAAATAAGCATATAAACAATTTTCTTGACTATCCAAATAAGTAATCAAAATGTTTTGGATGGTGGTAGAGGCAATTAAAATGTACATGATTTAATGCAATTGAGCTTTTCAGCTTCACGTTTATTGTAACTATGCTGGCAATCTATAAAAACTGCATTCAAGATTATTTCAATTGTTTTCAAAATTCAGAAAACCAGAAAATGTGTGTTAGTGTGACTGAGGCCTTATCTTTGCTATCTGTTAAAGATTCATCTTCCAATATTGAATGGTTGTCAAGAATCTGGCATGATGAGGTAACAGTTTGTTAGAATCCACTGAACAAAAAAGTGAATTTACTTGATTTGTCTCAGATGTGCAGTGTACTGAATCATGTTAAACAGCTTGACTTTCTTGGCCATGTGAAAAGTGCATTTAAAAAAAATGTATTGTTGAACATATTTTAGCAAATTGAACAATTCAGCTGTTTAATGCAAAACTCAAGAATGTTGGTCCTGTGAGACTCTAGAAGAACCGTATTTCTGAAATCACGTATTTGCATATATTTGAGTAGCTTAATTCTAATTGATCTCATGTGAATTTCACAATACTAATTTGCATGTTAATGTGCTATCTGATGAGATGTATTCCTAAACAGCTGAGAAGGAAAAGAGAAAAAAAAACATGAGACAGGTTTGTCAGGTTTGTGAAAGTTATTGATTAAAGAATAATCATAATAACCCAACTCTATCATTAATCTGCCAGTGGTTTACAGAGAAATGAGATGCTAGTGATTTTTTTGATGCTTAAGTGTAAAATAACCCAAACAAATCAAAAGTCTATCTTATTGCAAATATAATGTTACAGTGGCATAATCTACATTAGTAATAAATTGATGAACAAAAATAAGTTTTTAGCAAATTTTTATAATTGGAAGATGTCTTTTGCCTTCATGATGTTCAAGGGTTTTGGGCTGTTTAATGCTGGTTTTCAGATGAAAACTTGAAAAATTATTTGGGGGACAATTCACACAATATAGAGAACACACTTATGTTGATAGTAGTCAATAGAAAAGTAGAAAAAGGGTGGTCCAGGTACACCTCCCTGAACCCTCAGCTTGTGGAGCTAATCACTGTATACAGAAAAAGGCAGGTACTAGCAGAGACCAGTCTTCTAGGCAGGCTTGTCAAATCATTCAGTAGTTTATTTCAGTACACAAGGATACATATCACTCTGATACTTAAAGGGATACTGTCATAGAAAACATGTTTTTTTCAAAACGCATCAGTTAATAGGGCTACTCCAGCAGAATTCTGCACTGAAATCCATTTCTCAAAAGAGCAAACAGATTTTTTATATTCAATTTTGAAATCTGACATGGGGCTAGACATTTTGTCAATTTCCCAGCTGCCCCAGGTCATGTGACTTGTGCCTGCACTTTAGGAGAGAAATGCTTTCTGGCAGGCTGCTGTTTTTCCTTCTCAATGTAACTGAATGTGTCTCAGTGGGACATGGGTTTTTACTATTGAGTGTTGTTCTTAGATCTACCAGGCAGCTGTTATCTTGTGTTAGGGAGCTGCTATCTGGTTACCTTCCCATTGTTTTTTAGTTTGGCTGCTGGGGGGGGGGGGGAGGGGGTGAGATCATTCCAACTTGCAGTATAGCAGTAAAGAGTGATTGAAGTTTATCAGAGTACAAGTCACATGACTTGGGGCAGCTGGGAAATTGACAATATGTCTAGTCCCATGTCAGATTTCAAAATATAATATAAAAAAATCTGTTTGCTCTTTTGAGAAACGGATTTCAGTGCAGAATTCTGCATTTTGCGAATTTTTCGGCGAAGCGAAACGTCGCAAATTCACCCATCACTAATGGCTTGTTTCACCTGTTGCCAATCTGGCCAGAGGTGATCTATGCAAGCCATTTGTCTGGCTATAAAACCCCCTACACTGCACTGACTCATGTCAGCCCCCTAAAGGTCCCCATAGATGTTTAGATTTTTCTTGCCGAACGACCGATTTTAGCGAAGTCCGACCAATCCTTGTGGCCTACCGTTTTTTTAAAACTGTGCCCTTTAATAGTGGTAAATTGTAAGCTAAGATGAAATGCTGTTTATGCTTTCTGGTTGTGGTGTGATGAAATCGCTTGATGAGAAACGGGTCAAGTGTATGGTTCTGAGATTTACAGGCGATTCAGTGCTGGTTTTAATGGATAAAAAACATATTGAACTTTTAATTTACATTTAATCCTCCTCCTCTCCTTTCATGGTGCTCAATGACTCATTGGATTGAATTGCATGAGCTGCTACAGGTCAGATGTATTTTTCAACTATGCAGCCCTTGGCAAACATATGCATTCAGTAGTAGTTTTCAGTACGATATGGTATCTAGAGATTACAGATGTATGATGAATGGTTTTTCCTATGCAGAAACACAGTTGATACAGAGTAACTTAAGAGACAAGAACGTAAAATTCTGCAAAGAACTTTCCTTTGCATCAACACAAACTGTTTCTAATTATGGACATTCGCAGCAGACATACAATATTATATGACCTGGATTTTACTTTGCGCATTTTGCAGACATCTGTTGTATCTTTAGAAATTTGCTTCTGGCTATGAAGCTGAATCCCACTGCTTCTTTAAAATGCATATTTTCAAAAGGAATGTACTAGTGTGATGTTTTTGTCTTGGGAGATATTGCATCATGTCTTCAGAGAAGGTTCATAAACCTGCTAAGGTTAAAGATGACCTAAAATGCAGTTATTAGAATATATGCAACTAACACCCACACTAACTTCCTTAGAAATAGTCAACTGCCCAAGTATAGCTCCACACAACCAGAAATTCATAGAATAAACAATGTTTTGATAAATGAAAGGATTTGAAAGTCCTACTTGAAGATATATAGCTGTCTTACGAGTGCATCACCTTGTGCAATATATGTACATATATAAAAAGAAGTTCAGAGTTTATATAGATAAAGATAAAACATCATCGATGAAACATCACTCTCAGCAAGGTGATTTTTTTACTGACGTGTGATACGTTCAAAGGGTTTGTGGTTGGACCCCCGGGTATGTGGTACATACTACCTAATAGGATAGGATCAAGGATACCATGGTAGGCCAGTAGGAAATAAGATCCTAGATCCAAAGGAAAGCATAATCACTAGTAACTTTATCTATGAAATTAAGAGGAGACTTCTGAAACACATTATACACCATAGTATACAACAGTACTTGATGGCAGACCTGCATTGTTTGTGATAGTTATTAATGACAATATGATGCTCCAAATGTACAAAGTTTGTTCAATTGCTAAATGTTTAATTCCACTCAGGGACTAAAGTCTGAGGGAACAATTCTAGTGTCCAACCAAAACAGAAAATGGCAGGCACTCATAGATCCCACAGACAGGCTTGTAAAAGCTTTATTTCAGGCCACAAAGTAAATTAATACATAGCCTAGCATCTAGGAGCCCCTTAGGATGAAGACACAAGGAGCTACTAGTAGGGATGTAGCGAACGTCGGAAAAAAAGTTCGCGAACATATTCGCGAACTTGCGCAAAAATGCGAGCGGTTCGCGAACGGTTCGCGAACCCCATAGACTTCAATGGGAAGGCGAACTTTAACATCTAAAAAAGACATTTCTGGCCAGAAAAATGATTTTAAAGTTGTTTAAAGGGTGCAACGACCTGGACAGTGGCATGCCAGAGGGGGATCAAGGGCAAAAATGTATCTGAAAAATCTGCCTGTGTGTGCTTGGAAGAGATAGTGTAGGGGGAGAGCTGTTAGTGATTTCAGGGACAGATGATAGTAAGTTTGCTGGCTAGTAATCTGCTTGATACTGCTCTGTATTGGAACAAAAAAATAAATAAAAGCAGTCCTTACAAGGACTACTGTTATTGCAGCAGTCAGCAGATGAGATCAGAAGCAGGACAGCTGCCCACTGCAGCTACATACAGAGCACTGCAGTAGAAGGTAGATTACTAGCCAGCAAAGCTACCTAAGCTTAAATGTCCCTCAAACCCCTGCAGACTTCTGTCCCTCCAATAACAGAGCAGTATCAAAACGATTACTAGCCAGCAAACTTTCAACTGTCCCTGAAATCACTAACAGGCAGCAGCTCTCTCCCTACACTATCTCTTCAGCACACACAGGCAGAGTGAAAAAACGCTGCAGGGCTTCGGTTTTTATAGGGAAGGGGAGTGGTCCAGGGGAGAGCTTCCTGATTGGCTGCCATGTACCTGCTGGTCTGGGGTGAGAGGGCAAAAAAAAGCGCCAACAATGGCGAACCCAAAATGGCGAACGTCGCGCGACGTTCGCGAACTTCCGGCGAGCGCGAACACCCGATGTTCGCGCGAACAAGTTCGCCGGCGAACAGTTCGCGCCATCTCTAGCTACTAGTAGCATCTACTTGTCGTGGCTACAAGGGATGACTGGAATATTTTGCCTTGTTGCGCGATGAAAAATCATCCATAGACTATAATCAATAGTGGAAAAAATGTTGTGTGGTTTGAAAAATTGCAGAGTGATTCGATGCTCATTGACTTCAATGCATTTGTCAACTTTTTTCCAATTCGCTAAGTGAAATTAGTCAGATTTACGCATCACTAGTGGCTAAAAAATGCCACAAAGTACCCTGCCATAGACAATACTGACAACTGCCTCTGCTAAAACATATATATATGGGAATGTATTATGTTTCGTTAGTGCAGAAAACATTCTCAAATATTGTACTATTGAGAACATAAGCGACCATGTTTGTGTCCTTTTGACCGATTATAGACCTCAACAACTTCCTTCCTTCATCCTACTGTATATTTTAGATCTCATTTCATGTAAGTAGGAGGACAGGGCCATAAAGACAAGACCAGGGACAAGGGTAGAAAATGGACATCAATGTTGTAGATTTTCATAACTTCACAGGCAAGTACTAGTTGGTGTATCTAAGTGTAGGCAAATTTGGAGTTCGGATGTGTGACCTCTCCCAGTCGCTAAAGCCTTGTCTAAGAGATAATGATGAGTGGTTTGTCCCTGTAAAGAATTATAATGACATAGTAGAATGATCAGATAAAACTGAGCCAGATCAGAGGCGACATTGACGTGTTACCAGCTTTAATAAATTGCAATATATGGAAAACAATCCCTGTGTCATTTAAAGAGGAGGGCATTTTTTAGCAGTTTTATGCACAAAATATGTGGGAGGCCTATTTTTCATAATAAGAATTTGTGAATTTTCAGGTTTGTTTTTAACTTGAAAAATATCCAAAACTCGCCAATCTCAAATACGCTTATTTTTTATCGAAAACTTGATCACTTAAAATGTAAACAAACTCAGACACAGCACAATTCTACTTATTTTGAACTTTCAAAAATATTGCGTTCATTTTTTTTGGACAACTCCCAATGACTTCTACATAAAATTGCCAGCTCAACTTAACTTAGCTTAACGTTGAATACATTTAAAATATTTGAGTTTTGGAAACCCTAATTTGAATTTGTGAGTTTTAGCACAAATAAACTTGAATTTGAATTTTAACCAATTTGCCACTTTGTGTCCAAAATATACTAATATGGGTGAGTGCAGGATATTTCTTGTCTTTGTATGTGTTTACCTCACGCAAGGCTCGTAAATGAACCCAATAATTCCAGCTGCAACATATAACTTGATAAATGGTGCTTAATGATGTCACTTGTGTATTATATGAATTCATGTACCCCCTCCTTCAAATAGGATTTGATGACTAGATAGGATTTTCCATGACTAGTGATGAGAAAAAATTTTTGGCACGTTTCCCCCCAGAAAAAAGAAGCCCTTAAACTCCAATGGGTAAAAAAAATTGTCACACGACAAATTTATGCCCATAGACTTCAATACATTTTGGCGAAGTAAAACAGGTCAGATTCGCCTATCACTACCCATGACCTGCATAAAAGCAGGTGTCCTTGGAATTCATGGTAATTTCTAATATCTTTATATTTTACAATAGGTTGTACATTATTCCCTCTGTTATTTCCTTCTTCTTCCATCAATCACATCTATGATTAATCTATAAAATGTATCTGAAATGGATAGAACTTGCTTTTCCGTATGTGAAGAAAATAGGACCTTGGTATGACCCTCAAAAAAAACAGATTAAAACAATTTACGAAATTAAAAAAGAGAATGAAAAAAAACGAACCTGCCCTACATTTCCTTATTTTATTGTTCTGCGTTTTAGCTCATAATTCCAATCCTCAGTAGTACAATAGAAAGATATATAATCAGAGAACCTTACAAACTCTACAAATCTGCTTTATTATATTGAAAGAGTCAGTGAAATGTATGATATGCCTAGAATGTTAAATACCTGTGTAAGTTGCTCACTAGGGATCTTAGTGTGCATTGCTATTTTATGAGCTACATATGGATTTTGAGCTTAATGAAGAAATAGGTTTAAGTTTCTGGAATTTAAGAAAACCTATTTAAATTCATGATGACATGTTCAAGAAATATTTTTAAGGTCACATGCTTTTATGCATTTGTTTCCACATTATGGTGCACATATATCTTATATGTGTTGAAATAAAGAGGACTGGTATACAAAAAGGGGGGTTATGTATTAAAACTTGATTTTTTTCTAGTCAAGTTTTTTTTGGTGATTTATTATGCCCTGAAGCTGCTAAAAGTCTGAATCTGAAAATACTCCATCTAAATCCTGTCAAATTCATGGAAAAGTCAATGGCAGCTATTCCTTTAACCATTAGAAAATGTTGGTATGTTTGATGCTGGTTTTTGCTCAAAAACTCCATAAATTTGATTTTCTAAAGTGACAATTCGATAAAGTTTTGCAATTTGAATTGAATCTCGATTTTTCAAGTTTTTTTTTATAGAAACTTGAAAAATTCAAGGTTTTTTATCAGATGTTTTTGACCTGAAATATTAGCAAATAAGGCAAATTCGTGAATGGGCAAGTTTGTTTGTAAACAAACTCCCATCCACGAATTAAGCTAATTTGCTAATAATTAAACTCAAAAAAATTGGATTGAGTTTTTTGTCTATATAAATTTGGAATACCTCTAATTTATTGAAGTTTTTGAGAAAAAACCAACATCAAACATCCCAAAAAAAACGAAAATGGTGAAGGCAAAAAACATCTTCAAATGGTTAAAGTGACATTTAGCATTCATATTTACATGAATTTGGAAGGTTTTAGCTAGAGTATTTTGGATTTATCGCTGCATTGGGGCATAATATCTCTAAAAATTGGCATTTTTCTATGTGAAAATTGGCGTTTTGAGCTGTGACATTACATCATATCCTCCTCAGGGGAGGTAGGGAGGGAGGGACACTCCTTGCTACCCAATTGAATTTAAAATGCCGGCTTCTTTACTTAGGTTTCAGATTATTTTCGCCAAAACTTCCTATTGGCCACTCCCATGCCTCCTCAGGCATGTGCCACTCAGCCCTAATTTAATTGGGCCCCCTGGCTTACTCACTAACTGCAATAAATACAGTGTATGGCAGTTAGTGATGGGCGTATTTCTCCCGTTTAGCTTTGATGAAAAATTCGCGAATTTCTGCAAAAATTTTTCGAAACTCGAAAATTGATGCCCACGTCAATTTTGACACAAGCGTTAAAGTCAATAGGTGTCCGAATAATATTGACGCACGGTGGTTTTGACGCAAGTGCGTCGGTGGGAGTTTCGCAAATTTATTCACTGGCAGCGAAATGCAATAATTCCCCACAAATTCGCCCATCACTATTGGCAGTGCCTGACAATAAAGTCTCTGTCACTGTGATCAAATATTTTAATTAATTTCTTCTGTAGCCTAATATAGTGACCTACTGGCTGACCAGAAAAAAAAACAATTGTACGGTACCTTTTTTTATTATTGTATATCTCTCAAAGCTGTCTTATGCAGTGATGCCATCCATTAGCTCAAATGAAAATGTGTCCTCCTGGGGACATTAACTACAAAACTCCTGAAATTATTGCAAAGATTTACTTGCATATATTTACTGACCAAAGCATTGCCAGACACACGTGTTCTGTTCTTTATCAAAGTGAGAAAATAATATTTGTCTCATTTATAATTTAATAATTAGTTAATATTATGTCCCTTGAAGCTGATTATGATGAACTCTTAATTTACAGAAAAAGCTGGAAATAAAGGCTTTTTTAAAAAATTGGTCTGTAGTAAAGGTATGGGATCTGCTATCCAGAAACCCGTTATCCAGAAAGCTCCGAATTATAGAAAGACCATCTCCCATAGACTCCATTATAATCAAGTAATCCAATTTTTTTTAATTATCTTCCTTTTCTCTGTAATAATGAAACAGTACCTTGTACTCGATCCAAACTAAGATACAATAAATCCTTATTGGAAGCAAAACCAGCCTATTGGGTTTATTTAATGTTTAAATGATTTTCTAGTAGACTTAAGGTCTGCAGATCCAAATTATGGAAAGATCTATTATCCAGAAAACCCCAGGTCCCAAGCATTTTGGATAACAGGTTCCATACCTGTACTGAGATCCTGTATTCATTTACAATCTGGCACCACTGGAAGGAGTCAGCATGTTCTTATGTTAATTGGCTCCTGTTTAAACTGATACTAAAATGTTTTGTGTGAATGTGATGGAGAACTTAGATTACAAGTTCCACTGGAGCAGAAAGTGCTGGTATGATGTATAATTTCTGTAAAGCACAGTTTATATATATATAAATATATATATATGCACAAAAAGTAAATACAAAACAAGCCTTTTTCTAGCTGTTTACAAAGTGAGTTCAAGAAAACATGGCATGCTCTAATAAACTTGATCCAAAGGCTTCTGCAGCAGCTGTGTTGAAATACTGAAACTAAATAAGTCTTTCAGATAGCTTAGGCCATGCTAGGTACTGCCAGCTCCCTAATATTTTCATTTGCCTTTGGTCTCTTGGGCAAGCAGTTTAAAAGTGTCTTCAAAGTGTCTATAATGATCAGCAAGGAGAAGGCATCCTAATGGGAGAGGAAAAGGAATAAGCAGGGAGACTGTGATGTTTTTGTTTGTATCTGCTTAACCACATGGGGTGATTAAAGACCACCTACCATCTGTCCTTTTCAGGCTGCTAACTAAACTCATATTTTTCACACTTTGGCAGGATTGATTAGCTCTACTGCCTGAGTGGTGCCAGTTTTATCAGGTGCTCTTAAAACTAAAGTGAGGCTCTCAGTTTGTTTGCTTGTAAACATGAAAGCTCATGGGCTTCACAGGATCTTTGATAGGATTGCAAATCCTATGGCTCACATTTGGTGCCTTAATCTGTACATTACAGTTCATCATGAACAAAGAAAGACCATGAACTAATAAGGTCTGAATGCTAGTTTGGTTTAAACAGGCAATTTTTATTTTAATAAGCTATTTGGTTTTTATGTTCATTACAGAAACACAATCCCACAAACGAAAAAACCCACACACACAGAAATATAAACAATACATAATAAAACAGAGAAGTATTTACTGTACATCGTTGATATATATATATTTTAAATTGCTATAATAATAATTTTTACTGTGGACTTCAGCAATGAGCATATCTGTCTATCTATCTATCTATCTATCTATCTATCTATCTATCTATCTATAGATCAATAGTGTCTGTCTAACTATTGATTGATCTGTCTGTCTGTCCATTTTTCTAAATAAAGATGTGTCTTTCTATCATCTATCTATCCATTTCCATCCAGCCTATTATCTATCTATCTATCTATCTATCTATCTATCTATCTATCTATCTATCTATCTATCTATCTATCTATCATCTATCTATCTATCTATCTATCTATCTATCTATCTATCTATCTATCTATTATCTATCTATCTGTCTGTCTGTCTGTCTGTCTGTCTAACTATTGATTGATCTGTCTGTCTGTCCATTTTTCTAAATAAAGACGTGTCTATCTATCATCTATCTATCCATTTCCATCCAGCCTATTATCTATCTATCTATCTATCTATCTATCTATCTATCTATCTATCTATCTATCTATCTATCTATCTATCTATCTATCTATCTATCTATCTATCTATCTATCTATCTATCTATCTGTCTATCTGTCTATCTGTCTATCTGTCTATCTGTTTGTTTGTCTATTTCTCCTAATAAATATCCAACTATCATCTATGTCTTTCTATCTGTCATCTATCTATCTATCATCTATCTATCTATCTATCTATCTATCTATCTATCTATCTATCTATCTATCTATCTATCTATCTATCACTCTATCTATCTATCTATCTATCTATCTATCTATCTATCTATCTATCTATCTATCTATCTATCTATCTATGTCTATCTATGACTGTATCTGTCTGTCTATCTGTCTATTTATCATATATCTGTCTGTCTATTATCTATCAATCTCTGAGCCAGGTGCCTCTTCTGCTTACCACTACTTCCAGCCCTGCATATGATTGAATATCCCTTCCCTCTAGAGCTTACAATCTGAGTGGGTGGGTAACATTACAGACACAGATGGAAGCATAAAACCCATATGAAGAAAAGTGATTACTATTTAAATTTGTTTATAAAAATGGAGAAATCCTCTTGCAGCAGATTTACTTCAGCTTCACTTTTATCTTCCGTATATATTCCAACATCCCCAAGAAGCCATTAGCTGCAGTTTTATAGCAATTGGGGAGTCCTGGGTGGATATTCTGGTCCTATTATATGCATTTTAGATGGTTTGCGGTATATAGCATACATTTTGAGTTATAGAAGCAAATTAGATAGAAGCACAGTACAGAAAGCTTTAAGCTAACATTTCCATTATGGAACGTGGACTTTGCATAACATTATTTTTTATTTATTTACAGACATTGTTCATTTCTTGCAGTCCTTGCACTTTGTTAATGTTGTAGAAAAAGCAATTGTAAAATGTTAAATGCTGACATCAGACTACATTCCATTTTATGTCACTGGAAAGATGCAGAGAAAATTACCTTTAAAAGATACACTAAGCCCCGAGAAGCTTTTATAGCTTTAAGTGAAATACTATACCAGACAGAATGTCACAAGCCTCTTTGAACTTGATGCATCACTTCAGTATGAAGCTGCCGAATCTGCTGATTCGTTTATGTGGTGCCAGTCTCCCAGTGGCACTTAATGAAGATAGGTCTTTATCTGGTGCTTTAAAAGAGGATGGGGAATTGTTTGTCTAGAGCAAACGGCATGCTTAACCACAAGCAGAGCAAACTTAGTTAAAGAAGATATAATATTTCTGAGACAACATGCATAAAATGCCCCTGCTCACTAAAGATAAAAGTAAAGCCATATGAAATGTTGCAAGACTTTGGGAATATGTTACTGCTGAAGACCCCTTCATGTCAATTGGTTTGTCTCAAATTCCTGTCCATGGGCTAGACCTCCAAATGTTCAGTGCACACTAACAAATGTAGGTAACAAATCCCAATTAAAGCCAGACATCTTTTCCGTAACAGAAAATTCTATAATATTAACATTTTATTTATACCTTTTTAAATGCAACCCCCCCATCCATGTTTTGAATACTTTTACTTGTATTAAACAATGTACCATTCCCCTAATAATACATAAATATGTGCTGCAACTGCTAATCTTTTACAATGTACAATAACATTATAGTGTGGAAATGATGCCCCGATATTTATATATCTGCTCAAAGGCATACCTACTTATATAAATAAACTCACCAAACTCCATTAAATTAAAAGATTGTTCAGTAATAAATAGATATCTGTTTGTAAAAACGTATACATAATACATACATAATTACATGCTTTCCTTTCTTCATCCACTCTTTAGAAATTCAAATACTACTCTATGGAATTGCTGCTGATGAAGTAGTTGTGCTTGACTGTAGTTTACACGTGGGTGACTCTAGTGACTCTAATTATATAGCTAATGCCGCTAGTGGACAGTTGTGATCCCTAATGAGCAATTTCTGCAAAAAAAATACTTCACCAGGGTTGTGGAGAAGATCACAGAACCCTAAAAGGAGGAAGATGTAGGACCACGGGCAAGAGTAGATTTATAAAGGATATCAGAAATATTGTTGGGAACATCAAAAAAGAGACCATGCTTAAAGGGATACTGTCATGGGAAAACATGTTTTTTCCAAAACACATCAGTTAATAGAGCTGCTCCAGCAGAATTCTGCACTGAACCCCATTTCTCAAAAGAGCAAACAGATTTTTTTTATATTCAATTTTGAAAATTGACATAGGGCTAGACATATTGTCAGTTTTCCAGCTGCCCAATCATGTGTCTGCACTTTAAGATGGAACTACTTTCTGGCAGGCTGTTATTTCTCCTACTTAATGTAACTGCATCAGTCTCAGTGGGACCTGGATTTTACTATTGAGTGTTGTTCCCTACCAGGGAGCTGTTATCTTGTGTTACGGAGCTGCTATCTGGTTACCTTCCCATTGTTCTGTTGTTAGGCTGCTGGGGGGGAAGGGGGGAAGGGAGGGGCGATATCACTCCAACTTGCAGTACAGCAGTAAAGAGTTACTGAAGTTTATCAGAGCACAAGTCACATGACTGGGGGCAGCTGAGAAACTGACAATATGTCTAGCCCCATGTCAGATTTCAAAATTGAATATAACAAAATCTGTTTGCTCTTTTGAGAAATGGATTTCAGTGCAGAATTCTGCTGGAGCAGCACTATAAACTGATGTGTTTTTGGAAAAAGCCTGTTTTTCCATGACAGTATCCCTTTAAAGTCCAATTATTTTCTGATTGTAAAGGAAAAAAACCCTTTTTATTTTGTGGAAACCCCCCCCCCACACACACATTTTTCCTGATTTATTAAACCCCAATGGTGTTAAAAGTCTGAATAAAAAAGTACTACAATTCAGACCTGCCATGTTCATGTAGAAGGCAATGGCAGATGTCCCAAAGATATCCTGATTTGTGCTGGGTTTCCTAAAAAGTCCTGGTATTTCGGAGCAAAAAAATTGCGGTATTCAGGTGTCAAATCTGAAAAAGTCTTCAGGCGTCAAATTGAATTCTGGTATCTGGATTTTTTTACGATTTTATCAAGTTTTTTCCCACACAAGAAATTATCGGGAAAATGTATTGACAAACAATGGGAAAAAATCAGTACGCATTTGGCCCGAGTAGTTTTTAGAAAATTGTGAAAACTTTTTGGATTTTGATAAACAACCCCCTAAATGTCATTCCTTTAAAATTTTTAATTTGTTGGTGATATTGTTCCTTTGACTTTAAAGGGGGACAGTGCTATCTTAGTTTGTGAGGAATGCTTCGGTTGAGGAGAGGTACTTATATACAGAGAATACTTCAAATATTCATTCACTACAAACTATGACTACAAACATGACCAACAAATAGTGACCCATTTCACTTTGTCAATAATTGGTGAAAAATCTAAAATTGTTCTAAATGCATTGATGTCTAAAAGCGCTGTCACACAACAATTTTTTTCACCCATTAAAGTCTATAGGCATCATTTTCACAATGAAATTTAATGAAAAATAATGCTCATCACTAGCATAAATCAGTACATATTTTGTTCTTTAGCGCCAATAAAGTTTTCCATACTGATTCTTCCCTAAAATCTGTGATTCAAATGGAGAAGAAATATACATAGCTAATTAAATGTCCAAACTGCTTGGGCACCTAGTTTAAAACTGACTCCCCTATTTCTCTCTGACAATAACCTGCTGGATCCCTACTATCTGGTTTTAGGCAACAGCATTCCACTGAAACTGCCCTACCCCGACTAACTAATGACCTTTTAACAGCCAAAAAACACTTCTCACTACTTTGATGACACTGTGGATATCCTCTCCTCCTCCAGTCCCTCAATTTGCTTGACCTTCAAAACATGGCCCTGCCATGGTTTTCTTCCTACCTCACTTATCTATCCTTCAGTGGCTCTTACAATGGAGTATCATCTTCCCCCTATCTCTTTCTGGTGGGGCTCCTCAAAACTCTCTCCTGGGCACCATATTATTTTCTCTCTATACTTCCTCCCTCAGCAAACTAATCAACTCATATGATTTACAATGCCACCTCCATGCTGATGATACTCAGATTTATCCATCCTTTCCTGATCTCAACCCAGAGCTCTAAACTTGGGTTTCTCTTCCTGCATGTCTGTGATCTCTACTTGAATGTCGCAACGCTACCTTAAATTAAACTTCTCTAAAGCGGAAATGGTTCTCTTTCCCCCAACTAACTCTTGTAACATCCCAGAAGTATCTATCATAGCTAACAATTAAACTATCACTCCATCTCTCCAGGCCCAGTGCCTTGGGGTTATCTTAGATTCTGTCCTATCCTTCACTTTTCATATCCAGTCACTTATTAAATCATGTCAATTTCACCTGAGGAAAATACGATCATTTATCACCCAAGATACCACCAAAATTATCATACACGCTCTCATCATATAACGTCTGGACTATTGTAACTCTCTATTTATTGGTCTTCCCCACCAGAGACTGTCACCTCTCCAGTCCAAAATGAATACTGTGCCAGGTTTATACACCTCAGCAATAGCTTGTCATCTGCTATGCCACTACCTTTCCCTGACATTTAAAGCAGTTCCTAACTTTGCCCCACTCTACATCTCTGAACTCGTCTCTATATACCAACCGCTTACTATGCTCCTCTACTGACCTGCTCCTCAACTCTTCTCTCATTACCTCCTCACATGCGCCCATTCAAGACTTTGCAAGGGCTGCACCCCTCCTCTGGAATTCTCTCCTACAGTCTGTCTGACTCTCTCCCAACCTTTCTGCTTTCAAAAGATCTCTTAAAAAACACTTAGTTAGAAAAGCCTACCCTCATTCTGTTTAGCTACAAAATGCAATACCATCTGCTATACCTATCACCTTGCATATTTCTGATATTGCCCACTTCCATACCTTGTGTCTCAACTCCTTCCCATTTTAGATTGTAAGCTCTTTTGCACAGGGCCTTCACATTTTATCAATGTATGCATGCCTATAAATTACAGAGAATGCAGGAAAGTTGCTTAGAAATACACTTATTATTATGCAAAAAACATAATACATGGAGATCTTCTTTAATGACTGCCACTTGAAACAGAAATTAAAAGCTTGCTGTCAAAAATTGCTTTCCACTGACATATTATTAATACTTGACTCTTTGGCTTATTTTTTAAACTGATTAAACAACACATTGAATATAGAAAACAACAGCAAGGGACCTTCCCTCAACCAGCCTGGTTCCAAGTAATAATAAAAGGGACTGGAAGAAAGAAAATCAATGTAGGAATATTTATGAACACCTGTAGTCACTTGATTTGCAGTATATTTTAATACACAAGTCAGGCAATGTAGGAGAAAAATGATTTGTACTTGAAAGCATATCAGGCTGCATATGAAATATATAAATCCTAATGTTGGCCAGATATACGCCTGCCTTCCTGCCGGGGTGAATACATAAAAGGAATATTTCAACTACAGCTTTGACATATAACCAACTTTCTAAGTGTCAGAAATTGGAATCCACCGTGTCATGCTCGCAGGTGTATGCGTCCTGATCTCGGCAAGCGCCCATGTGGAAATATCATCTAGCACCTCACACTGTTTTTCTTCTGTATTCCGAGAGACACTACAACGCTACATTTTGATCAAAAGGCTTTTTTTTTAGTCCTTGCCTTAAAGAAGTTCTTGCCTGAACGATGGAAGGAAATTCTTTTCTTTGGGAAATACGGGTTAATTGTAGGATATGAATTATTAAGTGTGTGATTTACTTTTCCTTTGCTGTACTCACTTGTTCCTCACATCTGGATCCCAGAACATCACAATGCTTACAGCTTTACAATGGCTTTTTCTGGGGCTATAAATTGCATAATGTAAATTGAAGATGCAAAACCTTTACGGAGAGACCGTGATTATTACTGTTAATGGGCTACTCAATAATGTGGCTATTTAATTTTCTATTTAATATTCTATGATGTTTGAAAATAAGCGAGGGCATATATTTTCCTGTATGTTATGGCCACAACAGTAGATTAAAAATACTCTGCACAAACACATTTAACACACAAGTTCAGAGATGTTCTAGTGATCTTTAAAAAAATAATATGGTCAGTTTGAAATTCTACTACAGTTGAACCCCCATTTTCCGTTTTTTAGGGGACCCGAAAAAATGGTGTAAAATCCAGGAAACTGTAAAATCAGGTAAATGTATTATGCATAATATATAAGTGGGACCACAAAACAACAATGTAAAATGAGGGAAAACTTAAAAAGATGTAAAATTGAGGTTTCCATGTATCTGTGTGTAGCATTCTTACTGAGACCTGCTGAGAAGGTAATGTAAATTATTTGCTGTGGATCCTTAAGGACCCCATAATTTGCATTGAAAAGGTTTAACAAGACAAATGCCATGTCCACGTCAGTCCAGTTTATGGAATAGTCCTATAGGACTCCACCCCAACTGTATGTACAGGGATGGAATAACAAGCACCTTTTCCTTATAGATAAGACAGAAATCCAAATTGTTTGCAGACATATCTGTTTTAGAACGGGATCCGCATTCCAATCAGTCATTTTATAGCAGAATCAAAACCAGCTCTGGTGTGGTTTAAAGCACAAATTCACCTAAAGTCAACTATTTTTTTTCTTAGCTTTGTGGGTATTAGAAGACATTTTGATGCTGGCCTTTATACATTGCTACTAGACTTTTTTTTGTTGTCTAACTCTTGATCTGCAGCTCTCGATTTTGGCTTCTAAAACTGCTGACTTATATTGATTAATTATAAATTAATTACAGGTGTATATATATATAGATTAGAATTGCCTTAGAATAATTTTAAGTAACCTATAGAGATAGATGAGAAAACTTCTTATATCCTTCTATTTTATGCCATGAAACTCTGGAATTTTCCTGCTACTATGGCCCCAGCACTCATAACATGATGCAGCCAGGTTTCGGTTGGCAATCTATGGGTTGTTGTAAGATGCCATAGACAGTCACTATTTATTGGGCCTGTATGGGGCTGTTTGGGCCTCTGTGTACTTGAAATAACAGAACCAAATTTGAATCTCAGTCCTGATCTGGATGTAGCACTTGATGAGCATGAGGTACTAGGCTGGTTAGGCAAAGATCAGAAACACCAGGGGGCACATTTACTAAGGGTCGAAGTGAATTCAAAGTGAATTTTTGGATTCAAAAACTTTGAATTTCGAAGTATTTTTTGGGTATTTCGACCATCGAATAGGCCAAAATTCGATTCGAATTGAAAAAACTTTGAATATTCGACCATTGAAAATCGAAGTACTGTCTCTTTAAAAAACTTCCAATTCGCCACCTTAAACCTGCCGAATTGCTATGTTAGCCTATGAGGGACCTCCTAGATAGTGATGGGCAAATTTTCCGTGAAATTCGCAAAACAGTGAAAAATTTATTAGCCGGCGGCGAATCGTGCGAATTCACCGTGAATTTGCGCCTGCCGAATAGATTCGCCCATCACTACTCCTCGAACCTATTGCCAGTATTTGGCTACGTTTTTAGAAGTCAAAGGTTTTTTTTGAAAATTCAAACGATTCAAACGATTTCTACAATCGATCGAACCATTTGAATTAGATCAAAAACAGCTAAATTCAATAAAAAGAAAAAGCTTAGACTATCGAATTTTTAGCACTTCGAAATTCGACCCTTAGTAAATGTGCCCCCAGGAGAAATGCCCTTCTGTATGACCTTTAATACAATATGTAAATAAAGAGAATGGAAAAAAGAGGTCACTAACTACCACCTATTTCAGGGCATGGTTAATCTTTTGGTGGTATGTAGCATGGATTAAAAAATCATCTGATACAGATTCATAGCCAAATAAATGATTTCACCAGTGGCAAAAAATTTTTGTGAATTTCACCGTACATTTTATTTCCTAGATTAATATCTCAAACACAAGAAAAAAACATGCATTTGGAACAAAAAAAAACCAAACTCGTTGGCTTCAATGCATTTGGCGCGAGAAAAAAAAAAAGAATGCACCCACTGATGCCAATGCACTTGGCAATAATTAGGGCAGTTTCACTCATGTAATTAAATTGTGTTGCTTTTACTGTAGTCATTATTGTAATTTGTAAACCAATAAACCTCAGAAGATTAGCCCCTAGATTAATTTTCACCTACTATTGTCAACAGAAAAAAAGACTTCTGGATAGTATTTTTCAGGGTTATTTTTTCGCTATAGTTATTACACTTTATAAAACTAGAATTGCCTAATGCAATTCTGACATAACTGCCCAAAGTAAAAGATGCCTATAAAACCTAATGTATCTGTAATCCATTTTACAATGGTATGGGAAGTGCTCCTTATGGGACCTTCCTTTATTAAAATGTATTCCCAGCCTGCCTGCAAACAAAGCTAACTAGATCTTTTTTTCTGTTTGTATATGTTAGCCATTTCCCCCATCCATTTTAATATATGTAATGGACAGAAATCATTTTGAATTAAACACTTCTGAAGGAACTGTTACGCTACAGAACCAGAAGATTTTATAAACAGATCATGTTATAAGAGTTATGGATACTGGGGGGTCTGGAAGGACTAGGTAGGTTTTCTACCTTTAGTTTCAATTTCATGGTAGGTCAGTACTTAGCCAAGATGATATTATGAAGCAATGGGAAGTTTGACACCAAACAGTAGATATTCAACAGAGGCACTATGGTTTCTATCCTTAGTTCACATAACGAATGCACATATTCAAGACAATTTGGTTTTTGGACTATGCAATAAAGCCGTACCCAGCTTAAGTGGTGAGTAGGAATAAGCAGTTTGTTGGCTGATACAGATTTGTGGCATTTTTCCAAGTAGCAAACATTTTCTTGTATCTGCAAAAAAATATAACTTTTGTGCAGGAAAAAATGCAAGAAATGCATTCGGTGGGGTTGTGGATGGGCAGGGGGTCAAGAAGAGGCTTTGCGTCTGGGATGGGGGTCATGTGGGGGGACCTGAAGCAGAAGCCCCAGTGGGGCCCCAGTGTTAAAAACTCTATACCATTAATTATTTAGCTTTGGCATTGGCCCAGGGTTTCTTCTGTTATGAGGCAAGGTGAGAATTTCATTTGACCCCATGCATGTAGTTGTGGAAGATAAGGAATGGCAGTCAGATATGAGGGCAGGTTGCCCTGAACCAGTCTTTTAGTCATATGACCATTATTGGTCATGCTATTTCAATGCTCAGTGAAGGAAATGGATGTAAAAATAATGGGGCTCATTTATTAATGCAGCACAGCGCTAAAAAGAGCGCATTGCGGCCTGACATTTGCCCAGCGCATGCGAGCATTTAATAATGTAGCGCACAATACCTTAACAGTGCGATTTGTGCGCTAATGTAGACGCAGACAGGTGCGACGTGTGAAACTCGTCGCAATGCTTATAATAAATTGTGCGAATAGGAAGATACAGCAAAGGTAAGGATTAGTTGTGCCCATGTATGAATGCTCTGCTTTAATCAGTTGCGTCACATATTGTGCATATTGCGTTCACTTAGACGCATCTGCGTTTGTTTCTGTGATAATATTTGTTTGGTTGCAAAGGTGTTTAGCCTACCTGATACTCTTAAAGGAACCTTGGTCAATATAAACATGTTGGGGGGAAGGCGTGGTTAATCTGCACTTTATAGGAGTTGTTCACCTTTGAGTTAACTTTTAGTTAACAAACATTCCCACCAACAGCATTATTGTATTTGCCAGAACCTAGTTTAGCAGTGCGGCTCTGCACACATATATAAAATTCTCTTTCAAGCAACATGAAACGCAATAATGTGAATATACTAGCGCAGCTGGGCAGGAATGCACATTTTGAAGAGCGTTACTATTACGCCACGAAGAGGCAGTCTAAGAAATTGTGGTGCTGTTGCCCGGGTGCAGTTTTTCACATATACAGACGCAAATCTGGGACGGCCGCAGTGCAAGCGGATTGTAGCCACGCCCACAGCCACGCCCCCTTCCGTGTATACATTAGCGGAGTCAGCGTTGTCACACTCAATTCATAGATGCACTGTTGGCTCTATCTAGTCAGTGGTTGACTCAGGATATGGTTAATAAAGCTTTAATAAAAATGAATGTAAACAAGGCGCCAGGGGGCAGGGCCAGATGGCATACACTGAGTTCTAAGAGAGCTTAGTTCAGTTTTAGACCGGCCTCTATCTCAGATTTGCTTTCATCTGGTATGGTACTTATGGATTTGATTAAAGCTGATGTCATTCCAATATTTAAAAAGGGATTACGATCTCAGTCTGGCAATTATAGGCTAGTAAGTTTGACATCTGTGGTGGGCTTGTTAAGGAATCATTCAAATGTTGTCCTAGTGAATGGCATTATGAGCAACAATCAGCATGGGTTTATGAAGGATAGATCATGTCAGACAAATTTGATTGCTTTTTATGATAAGGTAAGTAGGATCCTGAACAGTGGGGGAGCAGTAAATGTGATTTATTTGGATTTTGCCAAAGCGTTTGATACAGTACCCCACAGATGACTGCTTTCTAAACTAAGGTGTGTTGGGTTTAATAAAGTTGTTTGCACAAGGCATACCTCCCAACATTTTGGAAGTAAAAAGAGGGACAAAAATGTTTTTCACACGTTGAACAGCAAAATGTTTTGACCACGCCCCTTTCTGTGGCCACACCCCCTAATTACCATGTTCATTTTACAAAATTTGGCAGGTTATGAAAGTTTGAAAATATTTCTCCTTATCTAAACTGTTTTTTTTATGTCTCAAAATTGTTGCAAAGGATCTTATTTGCACATGTTAACTGTTCTAGGCTCTCTGCTAAAAGCCAATTAAGTGAGAAACTTTGTTTCTTTTTCTGGCTGTTCAGTGCAAAGAAAATAGGGACTTTCCAGTACAAATGAGGGACTGCGGGTTGAGCTGTGAAAAGAGGGACTGTCCCTCCGAAAAAGGGACAGTTGGGAGGTATGACAAGGTTAGGAAACTGGCTACAGGATCAGGTAAAGACGGTTGTTGTTAATGGTACGTTTTCTATTTGGAGTAAGGTTCTTAGTGGGGTCGTACAGGGCTCGGTATTGGAACCACTTTTATTTAACTTGTTCAATGACTTAGGGGAGGGTATTGTAAGTAATGTATCAGTGTTTGCAGACGACACAAAACTATACAGACCAATTAATTTCAACCAGGATTTGGCATCCTTGCAACAGCATCTTGACAAACTGGCAATCTGGGCAGCTAAGTGGCAAATGAGATTCAATATTGATAAATGTAAAGTCATGCACCTGGGATGTAAAAATATCCAAGCCACTTATACCCTTAATGGGACTGCACTAGGCAAATCCATTATGAAAAAGGACCTTGGAGTCCTTGTAGATTTGGCTGTAGCAAGCAATGCCAGTCAGCAGCATCAAGGGCAAATAAGGTCTTGAGCTGTATTAAAAGGGGCATAGAGTCACGGGAGGAGGGGGTCATTCTTCCACTGTATAGAGCACTGGTAAGGCCCCATCTAGAATATGCCGTACAGTTTTGGTCCCCATCAGGACATTATTGAATTAGAGAGGGTGCCAAAAAGGGCAACTAAGCTGGTAAAAGGTATGGAAAATCTTAGCTACGAGGAAAGACTGGCCAAATTCGGGATGTTCACACTGGAGAAGAAGCGCTTAAGGGGTGATATGATAACTATGTATAAATATAGGGGATCATAATCTTTCTAATGCTTTATTTACCAGTAGGTCTTTCCAGCTGACACAAGGTCACCCATTCCGATTAGAATAAAGGAGGTTCCGCCTAAATATTTGGAAGGGGTTTTTTACAGTGAGAGCTGTGAAGATGTGGAATTCTCTCCCTGAATCAGTTGTACAGGCTGATACATTAGATAGCTTTAAGAAGGGGATGACCTTTTAGCAAGGGAGGGAATACAGGGTTATGGGAGATAGCTCATAGTACAGGTTGATCCAGGGACTAGTTCAGTTGACATTTTGAAGTCAGGAAGGATTTTTTTCCCGCTCTGAGTTAAATTGGAGAGACTTCACATGGGGTTTTTTTTGCCTTCCTCTAGATTAACTAGCAATTTGGAAGGTAACATATAGAGTTAAAAGGTTGAACGTGATGAACATGTGTCCAACCTAACTTATTATGTTACTATGAGCTATGCAGCAACAGTCATACTTACCAACCTGAACCTTGCATGTACTTGTTAAGTATACAATAAAGACACAGAGAGCCTTGAATGAATTGAAAAGGTCATAGCTTTTATTGACTATATTATCAAAAACATAAATGTTATGTTACTTGCAAAACATTACTCCTACCCGACTGGCCACCCAAATGCTGCTGTACTTGAATGGGCAAGTAGAAGCGAAGTGAGCCTCACTCAAACTCTTACCACCCGGAACCATTACCCAAAGAGGTATCGACCAACTCTACAAATAGGAAAATATTGTCCCATTCCCCCCCCCCCACCTCAACTGTAACAGCATCAAATCTCCCCCATTACCACAACCTGGACTCACCACTCAAAACCAAGGATGGGAGGGCAGAATGCTGCTCCAACAAGTTTCAATGACCCCTCCCACTTGCTCCACTCACAAACTATTAACCCTTTCCTCCATTGTGCCAGCCTAACCTGGACATGGCTTCCCTACATCTACTGTGCTTATCTAAGAAGCCGTTTTCCTCAATGGTTCAGAAGGAATCCAAAAACGGAAAGTTTGCATTGAGCTTTCCCACGCATTTCAGTGGAACATTAATATATACTTAGTGCCCAGAGGAAAAAATGTTTATCTTTCCTTTTCTTGATGTTAACTTGTTTCTGGATTACCCCCAAATTGACGGGAATCAGCATTAATATTGTATATAATGCAAGTTCTACATTTAATTAATTCAGCTGCTCTGGGGTTCAGATTTTGATAGCTAACAATCTCATACCTATAAAACATAGATAATATGGGTTTGGCAAGGAAAATTAAATCAAATTAGTGGTTGTTTGTTTTTATAGAATAAATAATATTTCAGACAGGATGTATATAAGTATAAATCAGGAGGGAATCACTCATCACAAACGTGGAATGCACATAGAAAGCAAAGCCACTGACTGTAAATGTTTATACCTTGTGCTCACATTAGAACTGTTTTAAAGATCTTTTACTTAAAAAAACCCATAAGGTTCCACATATTGAATCAGACATTTCTTTCTTGTGATGCACTCATATGAAAGATTTTCATGTGACATGTGATCCCTGTTCTTGCATTAGCATTCGGTTCCAGTATTTACTTTCCCACCAGAGCATTTGATTCCAGTTCTCAGTATTGATTTGGTACCTATAGTATCTGATACCAGCAGTAAAGCAGATGATGCAAATTCTACCTATTTCTGATTGCAGATATTAGTATAGCATTTGACCCTGGTTCTATCCATAGTTCTAATCCCATGCCTCATTATAGAATCTGATCCCATTCCTATCAATATCATCTGATTATTAGCCTTACTTTAACATATCAGCTTAGTTCTACTTCTGATCATGAGTCGTGGAGTCTTATTTATAAATGGTGGGATTTTAGTGGTTTCAGAGGTTTTTGAAACCACGACTAAACTAACACCATGATTGTTGTTGAATTTATTAAAATATCCTAATATGTAAATATAAAAAAAAACGCTGAGCTGAAAAATTTTAGTTTTTCAGACAATTTCTAATGGAAACAAATCTGAAAACCTCTTAAAGTCCATATTGATTTAAAGATTACCAAGACCTTAAAATGTCCCTGACAAGTAGTAAAGAAGTGAAGCAGAGTAGCTCCTCTCCACCCTACTTTCGTGGAGTGCTGGAGATAATTTTCCATTAGGATCAAAGGATTAGCCAACAATCACAAAATTGTCTGAAGGTCTACCAAGACAGTAGTGCAGTTGATATCGGCCAAACTGCCTGACCAAATCTGGGCATGTATGGTCATCTTTAGAAATGAGGAAACATTTTATGTCCCTAGGGGTGTGCATCTGTTTGTGAATTGAATTTAACATTCTGTTGATTACAGCAGGCATATTGAAAAGCACAAGAAAAGGGAAGATGTGAGGGAAGGAAGTATAAGAATCAAACATAGATGGAATAGAGGTGTGAAAGGGTGTGAACAAAATGTACCTGGAAGATATATCTCAGGCAGCAAATAAAAGTAGATGAGAGAAGAAATAGCTGGAGCTGAGGGATTTTGTTGACAAATGTACACTATAACAGGAGTGTGTAGATTGGAGTAGTGATGATGAAATTGATAAATCAGTTTAACAAGGGCTGTAAAGAGGTAACGCAGGCAAAATAATAGAGGCCTTGTTGTGATTTGTAGTAGACATTTACTTCGGTGGAGTTTAAATGTTTGTTTATTTTAATTTATTTAAAAAACAGACAGATACCAGGGCCTTCTGCTAAAGCTGAACATACACAGGGAAATATAAGCTGTCAATTTGGTCCCTTCAGACTGAATTTGCAGCATATCTGCCCATTAGTGATGGACAAAATGTTTCACCAGGTTTTGCCACAAAAAAAGCACAGACACCAATGTATTTTAGGTATGTTTTAAAAGGTCATGCAGTTTGGGAAAATGAACAGTGAAAAAACACTTATTGACTTTAATGCTTTGTGAGAATTTTCGCCTTTTCATAAAAATGGGACAGATTCACCCTGCAATACTTCCCATATGTAGGGCCTCCCTAAGTGCCTTTCTGATAGCTATCTGGTCGAAAATCAGCCCGATATCTATCGGCAGGTTTGGAAATACCATCAGGTGGAGACTGTATTGGCTTGTTGGTGCGGTTCTCTTCTGACTGACCTGCCTAGGCACCCATTATGATCCAATTGTTGGCTGACGGTCAAAATGTGGAATCACTTTTGGCTAGACTTTTTGCCTAAAATGCCAGTGGTTAAATTGGACACATTGACTTGTTTTGCAACCTCAAAAGGATATGAGGTTGCATATGTATGGTCACTGTTACAGAAGAGTCCTTATCCAGAACACCCCAGATGTCAAGGGATCCTATGCCGGCAATATATACAGGTATTTATATATATATATATATATATATATATATATATATATATATATATTTATTTATAAGTATATGTCTGTGTTTGAAATGCTTAAACCTAGGTCCCCTTTCCCTTAATAAAAAAAAGAATGTTATCAGATGATATTAAGCAGCTGACATTTTATTTATACTTAGGCTGAGTTTGTCTTTTTGTATCTTGGTACTTTACCCTTAGAGGGAAAAACTTTAAATGATGATAAAGTAATAAAAGTTAAGTGCTTTCCCCTAATGTTTAAAAAAGAAAATTAATTACTGATTTAACAGAGTTCACCTTGGTAATAATTTATGTTAAACAAGGATGACCTTGTCCTCCCTTTCCTTCCCATTCAAGAGTGCACTTTGGAACTTGTACTCTGCAGTAAACTGACAGCCATGCATAAATAACTAATGATGAGCAAATTTATTCGCCAGCCATGGATTATGAATTTCACCATGTGGGAATTTTTCCCGAAATTGTGGCAAAAATTCACTGAAAAAACGCCCATAAGAAAAAAAGCCCATTGACTTTAATGCATTTGGACAAAGAAGTCACCATAAAAAAAAAACCTCAAATGACTTTAATGCATTATGACAAAAGTAATCCATGAAAAAAAAAACGTCCGTTGCATTAGGAAAAAAAGTCACCATAAGAAAAAATTGCATTGACTTCAATGTGTTTCGCAAAATTTCACAAATTTTTTCGCAGTTTGGCAAATTTTTTGGCTAACCGAAACGGGACAGATTAGTTCATTAAAGTATTAAGCTGGCCACAGACGCAAAGATCCGATCGTACGAATCAACTTACGATCGGATTTTCCCATCTCCCGACCTGCCGCTAACCATTCAGATCAAAGTCTTACCATTCCGACCAAATAAAGTAGTTACAGAAGAGATCAGCCGATGTTCTGCCCCTGACAGCAATCGTACGATAGACAAAACTAGTGACAGTCTCCCACTGAAAATCGTACGATCGGCAATACATGCAGAGATATTACCCGCAGCCGACAGAAAATGTCTTACCTGTCCGATCGACCAAACGACCGATCTTCGCCAGACAAAAAATGACGGGACTCTCCATAAACGGTCCGAAAATAGTACGAATCCTCGATTCGTACGATGAGATCTTTGCGTCTATGGCCAGCTTTAGTGTGCCCTTATTATTGCTATATGATTTATTTTTGTCAGTAATTTACATGAATGGTGCAGACTACATTGGCTTCTGTACAGGCAGGTGGCAGGCAGCAGAACCAATTTATGACTGGCCATGTTATGGTTTATTGGAATACATACCTGGCAACCATATCCTTATATAAAACTCACACAATACATTGCAATCTTAATAACATTGAAATATGTTCAAGGATGAAACTGGCCAAATCATTCTGCTCTTCTGCTCACCAAAAATCTAAAATGATCTATCTATGAAAGGTTTATTATCATTTTCTCAAGGTATTCCTCATGTCCTGTGATGAAAACGCTTCATGAAAACTCTTCATGCCCACTTCTCACCCTCTCTAGATCATGATTGTATCACTAATGCTTCAAGAGCAACATGGAAGGGATTTCAGGCACTCCTTTTACTTATGGGTCATAAAGTCAGTGCCAACCCTGATGCAAGTGATGCTTTTACATGCTGGTGTTGCATCTGCTTTTTCCAGTTAGTGGTGCACAGTTTTCAATGCAGAATATTCTGAACTAACAATTCACTAAAATATATGAGTGTTCTAGAAATTAAATGATCCATTAGGGCAATTTAGCCATGTTATTTAATGCAGTTAAAAATGAACTTCAATGAATTTGTGTGACTTTCTGTTTATTTCTGTCTGGGTGTTAGGTAATGGCCAACTAATCATGAAGTTTCATGGAAGAATAGTGGTGGTATTTGAAAGAGAACATGACCATATGCAATGCTTTATAGACTTGTAGTAATGGCCTATAAGGAAAACAGGTACTAGAAAAATATTCTACTTAGTTGTAAAAGCAACCATTTGAAACAGAATTTGGATATGTGCCTGTAAGCTTTGGATCTCACTACAAAAAAAATAAAACACAAAAGCCTTTGATGGAATGTGCCTCACATAAAGACAAAAAAAAATCTTAAGTATTTAAAATTATTTTACTTTGGATTAGGATTTGCAGAGCAGCCTTGCACTGTTGGTGATCTGATTTATGATTTTAGCAGACTCATATTTAGTTTACCAGAACCTATGGTATGTTTTTTTTTTTTTATGCATTGCATAATATACAATTTAGCAGTGTAAGAAAGGTAGATAAAATTAATAGCAATATAAAATGGTTGCCTTTTTGTACAAAACTAATCAAATCTAGAACAGAAAATATTCTGCGGCATGGACAGTGCCTCGCTGTCCAGACACGCCTGTCTTTAGTATGATCCAGAACAAACTGATGTTTCTAGAGTTTTGCTGAATAAAATGATTAAAATGCATTGGCACAAATTCTAAAAAGCTTTGCAGGCTGTGACAGAGCTAATTCATGGAATTATTGCATCAACCAATGAACCAGAACACTAGCAGTGTGAATTCCTTACTTTTTTATTTTTTTTTTATTTTTGAGGACTATTAATTAAGGTTTGCTTTGAACTATAGGTATGGGACCTGTTATCCAAAATTATCAGGATCTGTGGTTTTCTGAATAAGGGGTATTTTCGTAATTTGGATCTCCATACCTTTAGTCTAATAAAAAAAGGCATTTAAACATAGCTTAAACCCAACGGAATTGTTTTGCTTTCAATAAGGATCGATTTTATCTTAGTTGGGATCAAGTACACACAGTGCTATTTAATTATTACAGAGAAAAATTGTATTAATGGGAAATGACTTGCCTGTAATTAAAAGCTGTATAATGTATCCCATCCCATAATCATGGTTGCAATATATTTCAGAAAGCCTTGCTGGTCATTTAAGTTTTAAAGATCTTGAATTCTTTCATTTTTAATGTAACAGGCTCAGTGATCAGAATTTTCATCTTATCAGATGAGATGACATAAAAATCAATGGGAGATGGATATTCAGAATTTTGGCTTGTGGATTATAGTTTTTTTTCTAGTTTTCCCCCCAACTCAGATTTCTTGAAAATGCATAGAAAGCAGAGATTTGCAAAGGTTACTGAGCTGTAACACAATTGTGATTGATCTATTTGTGATTTTTCCTAAATACAGATCTTCTATAAGAGGCAGCTTTATACTTTAGTTCTTGAGTTCAGTAGCAAAGGCCATTGAGTAGGCTGCCTTTTTAACTAGTGATTTTGTGCGAAATGTGAATTTTGACGCTCACGTCAATTCTGATGCTTGTGTCAATTTTGACGGCTGTGTTAAAGTCAATGGCATCTGACTAATGTAGACGTGTGATGGTTTTGACACAAGCATTTTTTCTGATGTGCATCCAAAATTTTTGGACGATGTCGAATTTTTGCTCCAGTTTCATGAATTTATTCACCAACGGGAAAACGTGGAAATTCACCACAAATTCACGTCTGGCGAATTCATTCGCCAATCACTATTTCTAACCAATGAACCTGAAAGCCGACAAAGAACCAGTAGAGAACAATGGGATGTAAACTTACTCAGTCCTTATGATGTTCCTAGCCAGCTTGTAGCTCATTCCACAGACTTTGAAGGCAAAAGAAGATGCATGATAAAAGATACAGAAGCTGTTTTTGTTAAGTGCAGCTGCATTGTGTATTTGATCAAAAACCATAGAAATGTCTTAATTATAAAAATCTGAATAGCAACACTGTGAGTAGACAAATTCCACACTATTCCATGGGGTGTCAATGGCAGAACATATCAAGCAGGTACAGAAAATAACTTGTTGAAACTTAATGGAACGGTAATTTTTACCTAAAATAATGATTAATCAGCCCTAACTCTTGGTTTATGAGTAAGAGTTATCTCTTATGTAGCCATAAAAGATAAGTGATGTGCAATAATTCATGGTCTTGATCCAGTCTACTCCTCAGCAGCAGCGATCAAAATGTCTTCTGTGCAAAAATCCTTACATGTTGTAAAAATAATACAAAAATAATGCACAGTTACCCTCAGGGAAACTTTGTCACAGCTGCTAAACTGTTGATCTCTGCCTTCCATCCGGTTATGTTAGATGTGCAACATTGTATACCACATTCAGTCCTTGTTGTTTTAATGAGCAGGGAAGTACTGTATCTTTGAAAACTCTGACCTCCCCAAAGAAATCATAAATTAAACATAAATGACTTTGCTGGAGCACGTGCCTGGGGTGATTAATAAAGCAATTATTTCTTATTATCTAGTGTTTTTGTTTAAGAGATTATGGTTTATTGACGGGCCATAGTTTTAAACACGAACAAGAGCAGCTCTGGTTTTCTAAACACTGCACATGCAATTGAACTGCAATTAAGAAGGTCAGGAAAGGCCCTTGTAAGGTACTCTGCACTTTGTCACATGTATTTATTCATGTGCTGGAGATTACCATTCATAAACATTTTGCACTTCTTCAAGCCCTGTACGTCTGCTATTGTTTTTCTTGGCACTTGCAAATCAATAGAGCAATAAACTGAGTTCTATATTCTTTTATCGGCAAAATACCATGTGCAAAAAAAGACCTGTAAAACTCAAACCAATTTCTTCTCAAAGCTTTCTTTAAAGGAGTCCAAATAGGGGCAAATATCTAGGGTTATAAGGGTGCAAAGATGTGAAAAATATGCAGCATATAGTGGGGCTAGAGACCAACAAAGCAGCAGTTGTAGGCAGCATGATGGTGGGGTGGAACATAATATGGGGAAATTACCACTTCATCCCCTATCAACAATCGGACAGCCATTTTTAGTTAGAACTGTCTCAGGGAGGTACAAATGGGGGCTGTAAGGTAGCAAGAGTGTGGGATAGAGGAAATATTAGGGCAAGATGGCAAGAGTGATATAGAAGTACATTGAAGGCTTCATGGGTTGCTGGGAGTTGTAATGATCAACAGCTATTGATTGGACATACTATTATATATAAATAATGGGGCTTGGCAGAACTAAAGCCAACTCTGTTTTCACTTCTCACAATAGATGTAGTCAGACTGTATGTTAAAGGGATACTGTCATGGGGAAACATTTTTTTTTTCAAAATTAATCAGTTAATAGTGCTGATCCAGCAGAATTCTGCACTGAAATCCATTTTTCAAAAGAGCAAACAGATTTTTTTTATATTCAATTTTGAAATCTGACATGGGGCTAGACATATTGTCAATTTCCCAGGTGCCCCAAGTCATGTGACTTGTGCTCTGGTAAACTTCAATCACTCTTTACTGCTGTACTGCAAGTTGGAGTGATATCACCCCTCCCTAAAAATCCCATAGAAATGAATGGGGAGTGGCAGCATTTCACTCTAGTGGCGGAACTTCACTATTAACTTCACTCTTTGATAAATATACCCCCTAAAGTGCAGGCACAAGTCACGTGACCAGGGGCAGCTGGGAAATTGACAAAATGTTTAGCCCCATGTCAAATTTCAAAATTGAATATAAAAAAAATCTGTTCTCTTTGAGAAATGGATTTCAGTGCAGAAGTCTGCTAGAGTAGCACTATTAACTGGTGTGTTTTGAAAAAAAAACATGTTTTCGGATGACAGGATCCCTTTAAGGACTGGGGAGAATGTTTTGGGTTTTTTTTTGCAAAATATTGACTTTAGCTCTTTTAAAAATATTGTACGTGCTTGCAGCCAAGAACCTAGATGTTTGAAATGGCAATTTTGTTTTTCATTTCAACACAAATGACCTGAACAAAATATGTGCTTTTCCTCCATCTGTTTGTTTCTACTAATAACAATGACAACAACCTGGGAATCATGGAGGAAATTCCTACGTGTAACGGCCAAATTTAATAATCATTTGGGTAGATAAAGTCCTACATTTAGTTTTAGGCTTTCTTTTTCGTGGAAGGCTTTTTAGCCGTCCTGCAAGTTATCAGTCAAATTGTTCAGTCCCTTAGAAGTTTTTACTTAATTAGTTCAAAAATCTTTAAATGAGTTTTAGGCATGTTAAAATGTTCATGCCAAGTGAAAAGAGTACAGAGAAGGTTCTTTATTTTGAGCAGAGAACACGTTTCTGTCTACATGGGCAGTTAAAGCCACTTGGGGTATTGAACAAGAATTCCAACAGAATTGCAAAAATAATAGAATATACTCATGTGTCCACTTTCCTAGTTTTGCAGTTACAAAAAATGGAATCCAGGGTAGAAATCTATGAAATCTATTCTGAAAGTCATGAACCCCTACAACTGGCACATTTCATAATACTCCTTCTATGAATGGGAATGTTGACTGGTGAAAATACTAATATTTGGGGGCAGATTTATTCATTTTCAAATTTAAAACCTTAAATTCATACCTACTTTTTTCAAGAATAAAGGAAAAACAAGATATTCAATTTCTTAATATAGTATAAACAAATGAATGCCTTGGTGACCCAGACAGTCTGCATCAACCACTACAGATGCCACTACTTGATTGGTACAGTGTAAAGCTTCCCAGTCATACTAACTAATCTGGAAAAAAAAACAAATGACAGAAACTAGCTCAATTTTATTAACATTTAGTACAAACAACATGGTGTCTAGAATAGTGATGGGCGAATTTGCGCCGTTTCGCTTCGCCGAAAAATTTGCGAATTTTGTGCGAAATTCTCGAAACAGCAAAAAATTCGCGAAGCGGCGCAGGTGTCTTGTTTTTGATGCCGGCGTCCGTTTTTTAGAAAAATTTTTTTCGAGGCCGGCGAATTTTTTGCCGTGAATTTTTGCGGGAGTTTCGCGAATTTATTCGCTGGCGGCAAATCGCGCAAATTCGCGCCTGGCGAATAATTTTGCCCATCACTAGTCTAGAACATTAGAAAGCCTGTGCACACATTTTTCTGTGTGTTCTAAACTGCTTCAGTAATTTTTACCAAGTGCTTTAGTGCTTTCCCCAAAAATAAAATTAAATGTGAATACTGTGGAGTTGAATTTTACAATACAAGGAGATTGCTTCTGCTGGAGTCTCCATCTGTGTGTTCCAACTGTGCATCCATGCACTGCTATGATCAGAAGTAATGTCACACCTGAAACATTTAGCTGAGGACAGTTTCTTTAAAGGCACATTTACTTTCCATGCTAGTTGTCTTATGTCTGTGTTGTCATCATGGTTGTCATTTTTTTATTTGCTTTATTCACATTGCTTTATTTAATTTTACCTTATGAAAGCACTTTAGCACTATAGCACTTTCTAGAAATCACTATAGCACTATGAAACACAAAGGAAAATGTGTGCAAATGCTATCAATGGTTTCAAAAAAAGAGAATAGCAGTAAAACCCCACATTCCCTTAAATTATCAGACCTGATTAGGAATAAATATAAAGTGCTTCTGTGTTCTATAAAGTGCTTAGTGCCAATATAATCATGTGCAACAACATCCAATCAAATCCGTGCTGTGCACAATTCATTAACAACAGATTCAAAAATCAATTTTATCCATATAGGCTAATTAATTGACTAAAGTGCTTGTGCTATAATTAATTGTTTAAAGGTGAGTTCATGATTAAAAAAATATATCAAAACAAGCGCCAGCAATTCATGAGTAAAAGATCAGAAAAGGAAAATAGTGTATTGGTGGAGCTGTCCCAAAGAAACTTTCGATTTTTCGAAGCCCTAGGACGCTGTGGTCTTGGTATATTACGTTAAGCTATCTGTTGTTAGAGAGCTGACTCTACTATAAAACCAGCAAATCCCCAGTGTCTTAGAGTAAATTAGAGATTTAAGGAGAATGAATGCCGCAGTTAAAAATTGCCACAACGCTAATGAAGTTCTACCGATCCGTTAATTAATATTTAAAAGGGAGAAGGTGAAAGATTCTTCCATGAATATTAAAATAAATAAAAGTAGAAGGCTTGCCGACGCGAGTTTCGCATACGTTTTATCAAGGCAAATGCTTGATTATATTGGCACTAAGCACTTTATAGAACACAGAAGCACTTTATATTTATTCCTAATCAAGTCTGATTATTTAAGGAAATGTAGGGTTTAACTGCTATTCTCTTTTTTGAAACAATTTTGGTTGGTTCTACATTTTTCCTGAACTGAACTTAGTAAAAGTGAGTACACTTTAAATTACAAGTAAATAATCCCATATTTTTTTAAAAGGCTATCAATGATTCAAGACACACAGAATTGTGTTGCAACACACTGTTTTTTTTTCCATAGCCTGAGATACTGATCTATATTTTTATCTTGATTTGGTGATCCAGTCGAGCAACTGCAAAAAAGATCGGCAAATAGAAAAATTCTTAAATTTACTTTCCCTTGCATCATACTAACCTTCCCTCACCACCATCAAAAAGAGGTCCCCTTTATTCCAACCAGAGGGACACAAAAGAACAGTATGGGAGCCACAGCTTTTATTAAAGGGATACTGTCATCGGAAACCATTTTTTTTTCTCAAAATGAATCAGTTAATAGTGCTGCTCCAGCAGAATTCTGCACCGAATCCATTTCTCAGTAGAGCAAACAGATTTTTTTATATTCAATTTTGAAATCTGGCATGGGGCTAGGCATACTGTCAATTTCCCAGCTGCCCCAAGTCATGTGACTTGTGCTCTGATAAACTTCAATCACTCTTTACTGCTGTACTGTAACCAGATAACAGCTCCCTAACACAAGATAACAGCTGCCTGGTAGATCTAAGAACAACACTCAATAGTAAAAACCCATGTCCCACAGTTACATTAAGAAGGAAAAACAGCAGCCTGCCAGAAAGCATTTCTCTCCTAAAGTGCAGGCACAAGTCACATGACTGGGGGCAGCTGGGAAATTAACAAAATGTCTAGCCCCATGTCAGATTTCAAAATTAAATATAAAAAAATCTGTTGAGAAATGGGTTTCAGTGCAGAATTCTGCTGGAGTAGCACTATTAACTGCGTTTTGAAAAAAACATGTTTTCCAATGACAGGATCCCAAAGTTTAATTAACTAATTAACCAACATGTAGAACAGAAGGAGAGTGTAGGAGGGACTCTACAGTACATGGCTGCATTTTGTGCAAAGAATGCAACAAATCAGCTGCAATTGAAGTACTAAAGGGTACAATTCGATTAGTGAGTCATCTCCTCAGCCTTGTATGAGATCAATATTAAAAAATGTACAAAGGTTTAAGGTTTAAAACTGAAGCTAACTACAGAATATAAAAAGCAATCAATCATGAAATTGTATGCACTCACAGTCACAAGTCAAAGGTAAAATAGTTGTTCGAAAAGTCCTCCACTAAAATGATGAATTGAATGTAGTTGTAAGCAGAATTCAATTTTAACAGTAAATTACTTATTTTAGTCTCAGTGGGCCCTAATTAAGGATGAAGTCCCCTTCAAGAAAGAAAATGGATGAAAATGATCTATCAGGTGAGAAAAGATTAAGCAGTTACTGTGAAATCCTGGAGGCAAACACAGTAATCCTTGAATTAAATATAAACAAAAGGAAAAGGTTGTGTTTAAAAGATCTCCATCCTGGAATTGAATTACCTTTAGCATGAAAACATTTTAGTCAAAATGTTATTTTTTTTTGCTTTTTTTGTTTAGGGTCAGGCCACACTGGGCATTTTGCGGAGATTTGGTTGCCTGGCGACTAATCGCTTGTTTTTGCGGCGACCAATCTCCCCAAACGCCTTCCCTCACTCTGCGCTGGCTACAATGAAAAAACACCGGCGCGATTCATTTTCCGAAGTCACCCGAAGTTTCCTCGTGAGGTAACTTCGGAAAACGAATTTGCGCGTGTGATTAGGGTCTGCGTTTTTTTTTTTTTATTTTTAGCTGGTGCAGACTGAGGGAAGGCGTTTGGGGAGATTGGTCGCCGAAAAAATGAGGCGATTAGTCGCCAGGCGACCAAATCTCCCCAAAACACCCAGTGTGGCCTGACCCTTAGGCTGCAGACGAATTAAGATTTTGAGAATGTAATTAGCCCTGAAAAGAACAAATGGTTTGTTATTGCTTAAAAGCAGTTATTCACAAACTGGGGAGATATGCAGTACATACAGTATGGAGACAGGAAAATACACAATATGTGATACATTTGTTTTTTTAAGTAGAGTATAGTCATTTGAGATTGCTTCAGGCAGATACCATTAGTGATTGGCGAATAAATTCGGCAGGCATGTATTTGCATTGAATTTCTGCAATTTGCAAGACAGTCAAAAATTCACTGTGAAAAAATTTACACCCCTGTTTTTCACCTGAAAATTGAAAATCAATAGAATCTTTAAATTAAAAAAAAATTACACCCATTGACTTCAATGCGCTTTGCAAATTTTCACAGTTTCGCAAATTTTTCCGCCGTTCCGCTAAATATTCGGCTAATTGAAACGAGACAGATTTGTCCATCACTAAATACCATGTCTGTAACAGGGACCTAAGAAGTTAGGAAACCTCCCATTCTATAATCTACTAAAATAGCCAATAAAGATATCCTGTTTTCTGTATTTTCCTGTTGTAACTGATGTTTATCACAATGCTAGATTTTGCTAGTAAGTTTATGCATAGTATATCGATCTGTTCTGTAACAGGAATCTTCATGGTACAGGTATGGGACCTATTATCCAGAATGCTCGGGACCTGGAGTTTTCTGGATAACATATCTTTCAGTTTGGATCTTCATACCTTAAACCTACTAGAAAATCATGTTAATATTAAATAAACCCAATAGGCTGGTTTTGCTTCCAATAATGATTAATCATAACTCAGTTGGGATCACGTACAATGTACTGTTTTAGTATTATAAAAAATCATTTTGAAACTCTTGGGGGCAGATTTATCAAGGGTCGAATTTCGAAGTGGAAAATACTTCAAAAATCGACCATCGAATTGGACTACTTCGACTTCTAGGGGCACATTTACTTCGCTCGAGTGAAGGATTAGAATGAAAAAAAGTCCAATTTCGACGGTTTTTTTTGGCTACTTCGACCATTGAATTGGCTACTTTGACCTTCGACTACGACTTCGACTTCGAATCAAACGATTCGAACTAAAAATCGTTTGACTATTCCACCATTCGACAGTCGAAGTACTGTCTCTTTAAAAAAAACTTTGACTACCTACTTCGCCACCTAAAACCTACCGAGCACCAATGTTAGCCTATGGGGAATTTCCCCATAAGCTTTCTAAGCTTTTTTTGATTGAAGGAAAATCCTTCGATCGATGGATTAAAATCCTTAGAAACGTTCGAAGCGTTCGAATATCGAAGCCGAAGGATTTTTCTTCGAGAAGGTCGAATATCGAGGGTTAATTAACCCTCGATATTCGACCAGTAGTAAATGTGCCTCTTTATGTCAAAGTCAAAGTTTTTTTTAATCGAATTTGCCCGTTTTCAGTTGAAGTCAAATCGTTCGATCGTACAATGAAATCCTTCGGATCGAACGTTTCGAACAATTTCATCGATCGAACGAACGAACGATTTTACTTCGACTTCTAAAAGCTTAGCCAAATGTTAGCTATAGGTTCTAGGAGGTCCCCATAGGCTAACATAGCAATTTGGCAGGTTTAAGATTGCGAAGTGTCGAAGTCGAAGTTGTAATAGAGACGGTGCTTCGATTATCGAATGGTTGAGTATTCAAAGTATTTTTAATTCTAATCGAAGTTGAATGTAGGCCTATGTTTTCGGGCTTTTTTCTTCATAAATAAGATCCATTCAGGAATTCGGAGTTGTTCGGATGTCTAACTTAGAAATACTGAGATAAATTCGGACCTTGATAAATAACCCCCTAAATGTAGAGTTACAACCTGTCTCCGCACCATCACAGTATGCTTCGAATTTCCTGGGCTCCGCATCTGAAAATCACAGTTCAGTAGTGTCAGGGGTAGAGTGTGTAAAAGTAAATAATATGAGATATCATCATATCACGTTTGCTCTATCTATATTCCCCTTGAGTTCTTTAAAATGTGAATAAAATGCTCCCTATAGTATGTAAATAGTGAACATTTAATGACTCAATTCTAGGAATCCTTATGCAACTGAAAAGAGGGCAGCTGAGCCTCATTCTTAATGTCTTAAAAATCATCTTTTGGCCGATGGCCTTCTGCTGACCTTATACTTTAGTTATGTTTATCTGTATTTTTCCAGACCATTAACACATGTAATTGTCGTTTGTCTTGTGTGCTATTCTGCTTAGGAGAAGGTTTGTGACAAATTTCTTATCAGGTACTAAAGGATAATATATTTTGGTTATTACTTCCCATGAACATGCATGTCCATTTAAGTCATTAATATATTTGGTTATCTTGGGCCATATTTTCTCAGATGAGTGCGATGAGTATTAATTACACACATGCTTGTGTGTAGGTTTGATACACCATGTTTGATCATTTATATTTTTGTGTCATCCAGAAATACAGAATGATACAAAAGGAAGAAATTGCATTTTCTATGGTGAAATGTAGTGATGGGCAAATAAATTCATGAAATTTCCGCAAAAATTCGCTGGCAAAAATTTGCAGAAGCGTGAGCCACAACTGGAATCTTGGCCCTTGTTCTGAGTTTTAGGAGACCATGTGTGACACTAAGAGGCATATTTATTATGCCGTTTAAAAAGCGGCGGGATAATACACCACACATTGCCAGGCGTTGCCGTTTAAAAAATGGCGTAAAATTTTTATTTGTGTGACTTCGGCCTGAAGCAATTTAAAATAACTGCAGCAAATCTGGCATTCACATGGCATAAAATTACACACACCATGTGATATTTTACACAGCTTTTTACATCGTTTTTTCTGTGAATTTCCTTTTACACAGCATAATAATTATGTCATATACAAAAAAGGGCATTGTAGGAGCACTCAAAAGGCTAAGTTGAAATGTATTTAAGTATAATGGAAGGGCTACTGATTTGGCCAATTAATCAGTAAACATTCCCTGGTCCCCTGTCTCATAAGTAATTCAGTATATATGCAAATGCATGTGTTTACAAAAACAGGGGTTTTTAATTACAAAGTTATGATCATAAAGTTGACCACCATACCACATCAAGGTAAACCCCATACAGTGGTCGTTAAATTGTTCACCTCTGGTTATTGTATAAAAAGTATTTTACTCAGTGTCTTTTGAACCTTGGTTTCATTCTGTGGGCTAGATCCTCCCCCGCCACTATGCGGCTTTAAAGAGAGACAGATTGCCCAAACCAATACCCATTTTTTAAAAGCATAGGACCACCATTAGTTTAAAGGGGTGGGGTGTGGTTACTACAAACCACATTAAGCTTAGCTTGCAGCTTCTGGCTCCAATACAATAATATACAAAAAGGGGGGGGGGGGTTGTGGGAGCACTCAAAAGGCTAAGTTAAAGTGTATTTAAGTATAATGGAAGTGCTACTGATTTGGCCAAATTAATCAATGCACATTCCCTGGTCCCCTGTCTCATAAGTAATTCAGTATAAATGCAAGTGCATGTGTTTACAAAAACATATATATATATACACTCAATTACTTAGACAGGGGCCCAGGGAATGTCCACTGATTAATTTGGTCAAGTTCCATTAAGTTCCATTATACTTTAATACATTTTTACTTAGCCTTAGGAGTACTCCCACAATCCCCCTTTTGTATTTGAAATGTAGCCTGAAGCTGTGGCTGAGCTTCATGTGGTTTGTAGCACCCCCATACCTACCCCATTTAACTAATGGTGGCCCTATGTTTTTATCTGCATCCAGTAACACTTTTGCGCCTATTTACATTTACTATACCTATTACTACACCTAATTTAGTTTGTCCTTTTATACTCACACGTATATCCACACATGTATAGACACTTTCCAAGTGTGCACCTATACATACAATTTTACTTTGCCTTCACTATTTTTACATTATTATTTTTTTTTTAAAAAATGGGCGTTGGTTTTGTGCTAGTGGCGGGGGAAGATCTAGCCCTCAGACTGAAACCAGCAGACATTTACTTCAATTAATGCTACTATGCAGACCTTTTATACTATGACCAGAGGTAAACAAGTTAGGGACCACTGTGTGGGGTTTACCTTGACGTAGTATGGTGGCTTATCAACTTTATGATCATAACATTGTAACTAAAAAACCCTTGACTTTGTGAACACATGCACTTGCATATATACTAAATTACTTAGACAGGGGCCCAGGAAATATGCACTGATTAATTTGGCCAAGTCAGTAGCACCATTATACTTACTTACTTAGCCTTAAGAGTGCTACCACAGCCCCCCTTTTGCATTTAATTAACATGTCCCCAAGTTCTTTATGTTATTAGTCCATGTACTCTGCAGGTTTTGGTCACCCTTCTATTGGAAAAACTTTGTTGGACCAAATAATTGTTATAAATGAGATATATATTGTTATAAATGAGAAAAAAACATTATATTTAGATTCATGGGGTTTGGAGGATCTCCAACGGTGAAAAATGTAACATTTATCCAACTTGCAATTGTCCAAAGGCAATTTTAGGGCTATTTTTTCCCACCAGACAAAGGTAAAGTTTTTAATAAAAGCTGTACAATTTATACATGTACAGATATAGGAACTATCATCCAGAACTTTGAAATTGTAGTTTCCCAGAAAAGATGTTTCCATAATTTGGACACCATAGTCTACAAAACATTTAAACATTAAATAAACCTAATAGGATTGCTTTGACACAAATATGAATTCATGCAGCTTACAGTAGTTACCATAAAGTACAAGCTACTGTTTTATTATTACAGAGAAAAAGAAAATACTTGTAATGAAAAAAAGTGATGCGATGTCTGGATATCAGATTTCCAGATTAGGGTTCCCATACCTGTAATAACTTAAAGTTATATTTTATGATTTTTCTCTTCTATTATTAAGCACAGTAGGGGGCCGATTCACTCAGCTCGAGTGAAGGGTTCGAATGAAAAAAACTTCGAATTTCGAAGTTTTTTTTGGGTACTTCGACCATCGAATTGGTTAAATTCGTTCGAATTCGATCGAAGTCGAACGAAATCGAACGATTCGAAGTAAAAATCGTTCGACTATTCGACCATTCGATAGTCGAAGTACTTGCCCTTTAAAAAAACTTCGACCCCCTACTTCGGCAGATAAAACCTACCGAAGTCAATGTTAGCCTATGGGGAAGGTCCCCATAGGCTTGCTAACCTTTTTTTGATCGAAGGATTTTCCTTCGATCGTTTGATTAAAATCCTTCGAATCGTTCGATTCGAAGGATTTAATCGTTCGATCGAACGAAAAATCCTTCGATCGTTCGATCGCAGGATCAGCGCTAAATCCTTCGACTTCAATATTCGAAGTCGAAGGATTTCAATTCGAGGGTCGAATTTCGAAGTATTTTTAACTTCGAAATTCGACCCTAAGTGAATCTGCCCCTAGGTGTGTGTAGAGTAATTACGAGGGGCATAAATCGTTATTTCATTTTACGACGCTGTAACAATGGATACTGCTCATCAACAAAATACCAATTGTTTCAGGTCAGTTCAAACATGGAACAGAGTTGTTCAAATCCTTACTTTCCCCTTGAAATTTGCATTGGGGATTTATGACTCAGAAGGGTGTTAGAGCTCAATACTGACTCTAGCAGCTTAAAGTGACAAATTGATCTACTTTGAAAACTTTTCCTAACAATCATAAAAATCTTCTACTCAAAGAAAAACTTTATTAAACTTGGATCTCTTGTTGGTTACATTTTATCAAACTGGGTAAATCTGTAATAGACTCAAAGACATGATGAGCTAAACTGTCCTGTATCTCTTAAAAATTTGCAAATTATTGAATGCCTTTGAGTCAACAGGAAAGCATCTGAAATTTTCTGTCTTTTCACTTGTTTTTTTTCTAGGCTCAAAAAAAAAACACAGGGGCTCATATGAACACTAGGCATATTTGCACCTGGGCAGTAACCCATGCCAACCAATAAGATGTTTGCTTTCATTGTTCATCCTGCATTTGGCTGAAAAAAGCCGATCACTGGTTGGTTGCTATGTGTTGCCAGCGGACCTGGGTCAGCAGGAGCCAAAGGGCCCACCAGGTTTTCTCCAAGTGTGCCGCTGGTCCAGTCCGACCCTTGAAATGCAACTCAAGCATGTACTGTATGTTGAAGAGTATCTGTAGCCCTAAAACTAATGCTAAACCTCCTATTGCTTATAACTAAAATTAACATTACAGTTCCGCTTACTTATATATGCCAATTGATAGTGTTTAAACTAAAGTGTACACAAGTAAACAATCATATGCCGTGTCTTACATTATAAAAGAAAAAAAATCGAACCTATTTCTGCTGTTCACTTATGACAAATAAAAAGAAATAAAAGGTATTATGCAAACTAAGCACAAGGAATCTTAGTAACATGAACACTAAAGGAACTCAGTCTCTTTTGCCTACAACCCCCACTCTATTGACACAAAGTCTTTCTTTTAACCAATTACCAATATTTCAGTCTACCACAAACCAAAAACCACCTGCACAAACTCACTGACTTAATAACATACTCTTAAACTGACAAAATGCATGCCTTGGAAAAACACAACATAACACCCACAGTGTGAAATAACACTGAGTCACTAGAAAACATCAGTTTTTGTACTCTACGTATTGGGGATTATAGATGTTATCATAGTCATCCAGTATTCTTTCTTTTACACATTTTCACAGCTATTAAACTCATGTATTCTTGGGCAGATGTGATGTACACCCATAGAGGGACGGAATAAAAGTAAGCACATGGAAACCAACAAGGAGCTCATTACAAGTTGGAGAACTGCTATTGTTGTGCAGAGAATTCAAGCTTTATCCAACACTTCAGTGTAAATTAAACCAGCTGTGTATTTTATGGCCATCTCTGTGAACTGCTTTCCTTTGTTCTCTGGGAGTAGGTTAAAAATTCTATAAATTTTCGATAACCAGCCAGAAAAATATAGGAGATTAAATTCTGCATGCTTGGTTTCATTGCATATTCAGCACAGTTTTGGGAAAGACTGTTATGCACAGGGGATAAAAGACGTTTTATTTCTAGAGGATCTCTGTGTCTAATTTTTGTAAAAATATTGGATACTGTATAAGCAAAACAGTTATGAATGTTAATCTATTGTGCTTTTGTGTTAAGTTAACTATAGAGTTGCTCTCTGGTGCTCTTTGTGCTGGAGCATGAAGAGGAATATTGGTATATATAGTTCCCGGTGTTCAGTGGGCAAGGGCAAATTTGCTTAGTGTTAAATGAGTTTTTCCTCTTTGTGTAGTGTAATTTTAACACTTCTTATAAATAAATGTCTTGCTACATTGTCTTAATAAATGTTTTATGGAGTTCCTGTGTCTGATCTAAGTCATATAAATTATATATAAATTACATATATCTATAATATAGATAAACATTTCTCATAATCTAATTGCAATAGACCAGTTAAAAAACTCAGTTGCCCAACGTTTTAAAGGAACAGTTCAGTATAAAAATAAAAACTGGGTAAATAGATAGACTGTGCAAAATAAAAAATGTTTCTAATATAGTTAGTTAGCCAAAAATGTAAAGTATAAAGGCTGGAGTGACTGGATGTCTAACATAATAGCCAGAACACTACTTCCTGCTTTTCAGCTCTCTACTATTGAGTTAGTCAGCGACTTAAAAGGGGGGCCACATTGTACATTTCTGTTCAGGGAGTTTGCAATTGATCCTCAGCATTCAGCTCAGATTCAAAAGCAACAGTTATGACCCATATGCCCCCCCCTCAAGTCTCTGATTGGTTACTGTCTGGTAACCAAGAGAGCTGCAAAGCAGGAAGTAGTGTTCTGGCTATTATGTTACACATCCAGTCACTCCAGCCTTTATACATTACATTTTTGGCTAACTAACTATATTAGAAACATTTTTTTATTTTGCACAGCCTATCTATTCACCCAGTATTTGTTTTTATACTGAACAATTCCTTTAAAGTCATATGACTTAAGGGTTGGATTCCCCATTTGGTCAGATATGACTTGGCTGAATCTGAACCCGGGACTTGGTGCAAGCTGAGCTAAAACTAAGTGCTGATTGGTTGTTATGGCTTACTGGACAAAGTTACTACAACCCCCCACCTAAGATTATTCACAGTAAAGGCTGTAGTAGGCATCTGGTCCCCATAATGCTTAAAGGTACTGGTTTGACTTTCAGAATGATAAAACTTAATGCATAAGAAACAAAGGTATATACAAGAACATTATGCACACTGATGAACTGATGAAGCAGCAAATATCCTTGCAAAAGGCTTTTGATGTTTTACTAGTTTTCTGCATGATGCTCTCTGATTATCTGCTTAAAGATAAAAACAGAAATGGGGTGGCCTTACTAGAAAAGGTTGATTAAATGTCATAGTATGTGTGCTATGCTGTTGGTCTTTGTGTGTGCTTAAAACAGCTTTCACCATTCCCTTTCGCACTGCTTGAGAAGCAAAAAAGTGTGAAACTGTAATGAAAACACTCTGTTTTTTCAGCCCATGGGTAGTATCATTTGTCATTTACTGTACATGAGGATTGTCTAAAAGTCACACTGTCCAAGCATCAATACAGCCAAATTGTGGTTGCTAAGAATTAAAAAAAAAAATTGATAGATCCCATGAGAATGAATGGAACATTATAGTGCATGACTGAAGAACGCACCGCCAAACTCATTGGCATTGTGTCACGGCTAAATCAAATTGAAAATGCACATCAGCAAGCCAACATATTCTATCACCTGTGTGTGTTTATTTTATATATACAAAATACACATTTGGGGGCAGATATATTAAGGGTCGAATTTCGAAGTTAAAAAAACTTCGAAATTCGACCCTTGAATTGAAATCCTTCGACTTCGAATATCGAAGTCGAAGGATTTTTAGCGTATTCATTCTATCGAACGATCGAATAGAAATCGTTAGATCGAACGATTAAATAGGTCGAATCGAACAATTTTTAGCGATCAAACAAAGGATTTCTATTCGATGTGCAAAGAATTAGAAAAGTGCACTTCGAAAATCGTTCGATCGTACGATTAAATCATTCTAATCGAACGATTCGAACGATTTTAGCGATCAAAGGATTTTCCTTCAACCTCAAAAGACTTAGAAAACTGCTCTTGAACGTCCCCACAGGCTAACATTGCACTTCGATAGCTTTAATTTGGCGAAGTATGAAGTCGAAGTTTTTTTAAAGAGACAGTACTTCGATTATCCAATGGTCGAATATTCGAATGATTTTTACTTCGAATCGAAGTCGAAGTAAATTCGAAGTCGTAGTATCCTATTCAATGGTCGAAGTATCCAAAAAATTACTTCGAAATTCGAACTTTTTTAACTTCGAAAATTCACTCGAGCTTAGTAAATCTGCCCCTTATTGTGTTTGTGTTACCAAGAGTGTGATATTAGAGGCCACAATAGAATCCTGAAATCATGAGGTTGCAGGGAAGCAGGTTACCTAATTGCAAACGTGATGATCTCATATTACTAATAAATTTCCCCCCCTTGATCCACGGGTAGTAAGTGACATATATATTTTATTTTGGGTCATTTAAGATAAAATATAGAAGAGCACTGAATAACTTGTAAGATATATTCTCATGAATGATGATAAAGTATAGATCATAATAATTATATGGTTTGTTGAGGTTTGTACCTGTCCAACCTTCTGCTACAAAACATTTTTTTGGTAACAAATGTTCTATTTTATATTAGAGAAGCCTTCATTCTATATTTCTATAAAGAGCCATGACTTTCCCTTGACCCTTAGGTATGGCCCTTGTTAAGTACTAAAACCATTGTATTCTACAGAACATATGTTATTTGCAATGCAAACACAAGCCCTCTTGTTCCATTTCACACCGAATGGCTTTTCCAATGGCTGCACAACTTTTTATATTAACTTTATTGAAGAAAAAATGCAGTTTCTACCTATGAAGCATGAGTCTATTACATTTAAATGCATAGAAAACCCTATAGTTTTTGTTGTTATAGGTCATAACTCAGGTATGCCACATTTTAAATCTATTAAACAATATTCTACCCCCTACTTTAAAATGCATCACCTTGGAGTTCTATGCACCCTTTGCTAAGCTTTTAGAATGTTATTTACAGTACATGGTCTGCACTGCTTCAATAATTTGCTATCACACTCTACTAAAGTCACAGTTGTGCTATCTTCTTGATACTGTAAGTAATAATATACCACCAACAAACATGTGCCGTATATAAATGTTTGTAACAGTGGTGTTACCCTGCAGTTTGCCGGTGCTACTTAGCTACAGCTCCCAGTATGCTCTGATAATTTAAAGGAAAACTATACCCTCAAAATGAACACTTAAGCAACAGATTGTTCATATCATATTAAGTGGCATATTAAAGAATCTTACAAAACTGGAATATATATTTAAGTAAATCTTGCCCTTTTACATCTCTTGCCTTGAGTCACCATTTCGTGATGGTGTCTGTGCTGCCTCAGAGATCACCTGACCAGAAATACTTCAACTCTAACTGTAACAGCAAGAAGTGTGGAAGCAAAAGACACAACTCTGTCTATTAATTGGCTCATGTGACCTAACATGTATGGTTTGTTGGTATGTGTGTGAGTACAGTGAATCCTACGATCCCAGGGGGCGGCCCTTATTTTTTAAAATGGCAACTTTCTATTTATGATTACCCAATGGCACATACTACTAGAAAAGTATATTATTATGAAAATGGTTTATTTACATTAAGCAGGATTTTACATATGAGCTATTTTATGTAATATCTTTTTATAGAGACCTACATTGTTTGGGGGGTATAGTTTTCCTTTAAGTTACAATTCTCGTGCATTATATGCAATATATGCTTTTAGCTAAGATCTATAAGAATGTTTACAAGGGACATCTAACTGTTTATTCCCCAGCCTATGCCGAACAACAATTTCCAGCATCCTATGGCAGTTGAATTCCAAAGTTCTATGAACTCACTGCCAATTCATCTAATCCCCTCATGGCTCTTTTGTGCAAGGAAGGAAAAAGACAGCCATGATTTTGTTAAAGATGGAGAGAAGCCAGATATAAAGTCAGCATAGCTATATCATTAAACCCACTTTGATTACAACAACCATTATTGAGTTCCAAGGGTGAGATGATAGCAGAATAGGAAGTGGAAGAAAAGTGAGAAAGACTGAGATTGAAGGGGTGAGAAAAAAATGTAGGGTAGAAAAATAGGCAACAATAGAAGGAGTGGGGGGAAAGTAAATAGGGAGCTGTCATAAAAATAAGAGGATGGCATAAAATAAATGGTAGGAGAAAAGGCAGTCAGATGAGAAATGGGAAATTAAGAGAATGGAAAGGGGAATAAAGTAGAGAAACAGAAGGGGGTATACAAAAGGTCAACAAATGTGGATAAAGAAGAGAAAGTAGTGATGGGCGAATTTTTTTGCCAGTCGTGAATTCATTGCATGTTTCGTTGCTGGTGAATAAATTTTCGAATTTGCCACAAAAATTCGCCAATTGGCCAGTTGCCCATTGACTTTCATGGGTGCCGGTGTCAACTTTGACAACTTTGACGCCGGCACCCAATTTTTGACCCCCATTTTGATGCTGTCAAATTGTCGCCAGCGTTAAAATCGCATTTCACAAATTTTTTGCCCGTTTCACAAATTTCGCAGGAAATTCGTGGCGAAACAGGACAAATTCGCCCTTCGCTAAAAGAAAGTGGAAAAGGAGAAAAAATTTGAGATGTAATGCATGGAAAAAAGACATATGGTTTATTATTTTGATTTTGCAAACAACTCATGTCATTATAACGACATGGTATTCAAGATAAAACAGAATCAGGCTGTGAGGGAAATGTAATAAAATTAGCAAAGAGCAAAATGTAATATTCTTCATTAGGCTTTTATTGTATTGTGAATCTTAATTGCGCATTGCGAACCTTTAACACCTGCTCTGAAGTTTTGTTAAATATCTTGACACAAAAATTGGTTTGTGATTTGAAATTTTATTACATGCACTGCGAATTATCGCAAAATTCTTCACTTTGTGAACAGTTATTCGCATTGTGAACGAATAGTGAATGATTTCTGCACTAGCAACCAATATTGCATTCCCCCTTTAATTGTATTAGATTACAGATCCAGACTGTAAGATGTTTGAAAGTTCTTGCTTGTTTTTTGATTGGAAAATCATTTTGTATATTTAATGCAGGTCCACCAGGGAGTCCATGTTCACAAACACTGTCATTTACCAGTTTGTTAGATATTGGAAGCTTCAGATTTCTACTTCCATAAAAAGGCTAATATGATTGTATCTAGTATATGAAATAATATGTTTGTCTTTTTAGGTGTTTTGGCCTCCTGGAAGATGTCTAAAATACATAGTTAGATAAGGAGACAATTTGATTCTTTATACTGTATTTATTATTGTAAATAATTGGGTAACTTCCTACCAATAACTGTTAACTTGGCTATACTTTCTGCAACATTACTTTAGGAAGTGTTACCCATTTTTGCTAGGTTCATTAGAGAGTTGAAGGGGCAAATTTACTAAGGGTCGAATATTGAGGGTTAATAAACCCACAAATTCGAACAATTTTTAGTTTGAATCGTTCGAATCGAAGTCGAAGTCGTAGTCGAAGGTCGTAGTAGCCTATTTGATGGTCGAAGTACCCAAAAAAATACTTCGAAATTCGAAGTTTTTTTATTCGAATCCTTCACTCGAGCTTAGTAAATGTGCCCCGAAGTGTTGTGGCATAGGGTATATTTTACGATTAAAATCATCACATTTTAAACCATGAATCTCGGAGGACTGAAAGATGGCTTGGGCTAGGGGTCCTAGAGAAGATAAGGATGGACAAAAGAATAAAGGAAGAGGCAATGTAAATAACAGCACAAAATATAACAAAAAGGTGAAACAAAAAACCTCAAGAGGTAATATTGCTTTTCTTATATTTATTTTTATTTCTCATACTGTTTACCTAGGATTACACAGATGCATGAGAGCTATTTCATGTTGTAAATGTGTGTAGCACTTAACAGTAATCTCTGGTTGTGTTACCAAAGAAGCATGTTTTACTGAATAGACATGAATTAACCAAAGCTTCCTAAAGCTCTTGATTTGCTAAATTTGCCTAAATATTATAGGCTATATTGTTTTGTTGTTGTCCACGTTAATCCTTCCAGATTTCACTGCCACCATAAGCCTACCGTCATTGCTGAACTCAAGATAGTCAAAGGGGTAAACTCAACATTATGCCTCTCCTATATCTCATCAAAATATGATGCTCAACATTTCTTTTTTCTTTTATGTTGATCAACTGGAAGCAGAATAAGCCTCAAATTGTTTCTTATTCTATACACCTTTGTGCCCTTATTTTACCCTATGCCAAATAATCTGTTAATATTTCAGAGTGGAAGTACGCAGAATAGGCAAGTGTTACAGAAATGCTTGTTCCCATGAAGTGCTTCTCCTTCTGTAGCTTTGCCCCCTTTCTGGGTGCTCAAAGCAGTAAATCCAGGGAGTCCAATGGGCACAGACTGCAACAGATAAGGTGAACAATTATTTGGTAGGAATAGAGAATAGTGATGGGCAAATTTGTCCCGTTTCACTAAAAAAGTCCTGAATTTCCCACGAAACGGTAAAAAAATTGCGAAACGCGAATTTTCGCGGCAGTTTCAGAAATTCACAGCAAATTTGCACCTGGCGAATAAATTCGCCCATCACTAATGGAGAAAGCAATGAAGGCATTCTCGGTTTCTGCGATTCAATAGTAAACAAGCACTCACCGGAGTTCCTAAGTGTAAAAGGTGCATTAAAAGTATGGGATAAAATGAATAGAGAGTAAGGGCAGCTTCAGTTTAAACAAGAAGTGAATCAAAATCACAATAGAAGGTCGTTGGTTGGTTGTTTGGTTGGCTATCTGTATGCAGGTAAATGTTAATATATTACCAAAAATTGTGTGGATGTGAGACAGAATGTCTGCAGTTACTTATAAATAAATCAGAGGAAATACCCTGAATACAAATGACCGTTTCATATATTCAGTATTCTCAAGTATGAATAATGTAACTGAACTGTTAATAAATGATGAATGAATCCACCGTGACCCTCTGCCGCTGAGAAAATAAAGTTTAGCAGTTTATTAAAAACCAAAATATTAAAGACGTTTTTTTTGATATTCTGAACTGTAATTATAAAAAAAAAAAAAGAGAGAGAGAGAGAAAGATATGTTTTAATATATCCAAATATATATTCCATTATTCTGGGTTACAACCTCCTTTACAGAAGTGATTGGGGTCTCTTACACATCTGCACCTTGAACGTCTCCCACTCCTCCAATAAATTATTTATGAAATATGCTTTTTAAATTGGGTGCATATTGTGTAACCTTCTTTTCCCCCCGCTCTCGGCATATTGTGGAATGCACATATAACTTTCCTTTTGCAGTTTTAATGAATGGAAACCATAGTTTAAAATATAATATTCATCTATAATGCATTTGTGCTCTTTTTACAGGACTTCCGAGCTTAGTGTTACATAACATTTCAGCACTGACAATAAATGACAAAAATAGTAATTTTAACAATGTGTAGGACAAGATAAACATGTTCCGGTAATGTTTCTGCGTTTACCATAAAGTGTACTTTTTTAAATCCCTTGTTTGTTTCATTTACCACATTAGTTGTATTTTTGGTTTCTATAAAGAAATGTGAATGACAAAAGATTTCTTCTTCATGTGCATAAGAACAGTGTTGTTTTAGAATTATTCATTGTACCCTAACCCTCTGTCTCCTGTAATGTGCTACATTTTCATGTTGAGTTGCTGTTGTAGCTGACATTGATTGACAAGGTTGTTTACCTTATCATTTTAATTTAGATAATGTAAGTTAAATTGGTGGTGAATTTGCGCGATTTGCCGCCAGCGAATAAATTTGCGAAACGCCCGCGAAAATTCGCAGCAAAAATTCACCCATCGCCCATTCGTCAAAAACGGGCTCCGGCATCAAAAACGGGTGCTGGCGTCCAAAAGACGGCCGCCGGCGTCAAAAATGAGACGCCGGCGCCATTTCGCTAATTTTTTGCCATTTCGCACGAAATTCGCAAATTTTCCGGCCAAATTCGCCCATCACTACTGTTGAGAAATCCCATGGGGTTGCAGTGTATCTGTCAAGACACTGCCTGATCTATAAAGTCTAGGCTACCGATGATTCCTACTGATGCATGCTGGGGGTCATCAGTTAATCAGTCACTTGTCCCAAGAGCTGAATGATTGTATCTCAAGGGAATTGACCACCTTTAGTTTGGTGCTAACTGCAAATACTTACTTAGTTAAGTTTATATCCCACCATGAATATTTTCAGAAAGTCTGTTTGTGAGGGAATAAGTGTTAGCACAAAAGACTTGTCAATGGTGTAAAAAAAAGCATATTATTATTATTATATTAGTAGAGTTCTTTAATGTCTTAAAGGAGGAACTTTTCACCCTAAAAAATAATTCCACATCTTATTTTATCATGTTAGTCAAGAAAAATAAACTTTACTTACAGTACGTAAATTATTTTAATCTTGGTTTTGAGTCTTGGAATTCACAATCACAGCAAGCAGGAAGCAGCCATTTTAAAACACTGTTATTAAGGAAAGCAAAATCTTGCTTATGCACCAATATGACGGACAAGATGAACATGCCCATGCACTGGCTACAAAATTAGATGGTAAGGAATATTGGGAGGGCAGTGACATCTATGAAGTGCAGAACAGAAAGTGAAAGTAATTGTCAGCCCCGCCTCTATGCCTAAGGCATAGAGGTGGGGCAGGCAATATATGATTGACAGCTGAAATTTTTAAATGCATTTATAACAGGTATGGATGTTTTCATGAAAAAAATAATGTGGGTTTCATGTTCATTTTAAAAAGGACTTTTATATATTAGATTTATTATAGCTTTTTATGTCCTGGTAACAGGTCCACTGTTAATCACGTTGCTTCTCATTTGCTAGTGTATTAAGGCACCAACAGTAAAAGATCTAAATATCAGCTGGCCTATGATCCTCTCTTTCCTACCTGCCTATATTATATATGGATGAAGAGTATTAGGGTCAGATGTATCAAGGGTCAAATATCGAGGGTTAATTAACCCTCGATATTCGACTGCCGAATTAAAATCCTTCGACTTCGAATATCGAACGATTCGAAGGATTATAATCCATCGATCGAAGGATTATCCTTCGATCAGAAAATTGTTAGCAAGCCTATGGGGACCTTCCCCATAGGCTAACATTGGCCTCGGTAGGTTTTAGGTGGCGAACTAGGGGGTCGAAGAAATTTTTAAAGAGACAGTACTTCGATTATCGAATGGTCGAATATTCGAACAATTTTTAGTTCAAATCGTTCGATTCTAAATCGAAGGTCGTAGTCGAAGGTCGAAGTAGCCTATTTGATGGTCGAAGTAGCCAAAAAAAACCATTTGAAATTCGAACTATTTTTCCTCTATTCCTTCCCTCGAACTTAGTGAATGGGCCCCTTAGAGTGAGGGTATATGATATTTCCTGGCAATTGTTAGTTATGAACACAACAAACAATAAACAATATATGGTTCACCTTACAACATATTTAAAGGAAGTCTTTTTTAGTAGGTTTCTGAAAAATGCTGGGAAAAAATTAAATATTACTAAAGAATTTCCCACTATAATAATATACAGGTTCTCCGGCAGTCTTATTGGTATCACTACCAATAAGACACTGTACTGGAACATGAAGCAAACAAATTTCGATTTCTCTAAAGTGGAGGTGAATTAAGATCTTAATGCAAATAGGACAATGTAAAAACTGCATTTCTAAAACCTTATGACTTCACAATTACTGTTTTAAACTGTCTCATAATAGCTGAGCTTTACTCTAAGCTCTCAATGAACACCTAAGGGTTAGGTTTCATGCAGACCTCTGGCTGTGGGGAGGAGAGTTTGTTGATCAGCTGTCACTGGATATGTTCCATTCAGTTGTAGGCCAGAGGATCCCTGAACCAGTGACAACTAATGGAGAATCCAGATGCCAGATCTCATCCAGCAGTGCTCACAATCTTTCAGTTTAACCATTTTACAACCTTATTGTGGTTGAGTCTATGGAGAACAAATTCATCAGCCATTTTTGAGCTGATCAGTCATCAGATCCTGAGGGGCAAATTCACTAAGATGTGAAGTTGCGGCAGGCGCAACTTCGCCGAGCTTCGCTGCACTTCGCCGCACTTCGCCAGGCGTAGTTTTGCCAACGCTCCGCAAATTCACTAAAATCCGAAGTTGCGCTCAGGGGTAGCGTAAGGTTGCGAAGTTGCGCTAGCATTGATTCGCTATGTAATGCGAAGTTACGCTAGCGAAGGCTAATTTGCATAAGGCGCGAAATTCAAATTTCAATGGAGGAATACGTATCAGCACTACAAATGCCAAGAAAACCTTCAAATCTGCAAATAAAATTTTATTTTGCCCTACACATGTGCCCACTGTCTAGGTAAGTTGCCATGAGTCAGGAAATGTAGGGGGGAAGGAGGTGGCGAAGGAAGTCTAGCGTAAAAGGTAGCGTTCAGTACACTGCGCAAGTTAGTGAATTTGCGTAGTTACGTCGCTAGCGAAAATTCGCCTGGCGTAAGGGTGCCAAGTAACACTAGCGAAACTACGCCAGCGTTCGTTAGGGAATTTGCGCAGTAGCGAAAATGCCAAACGCTAGCGAATTAGCGCTAGCGTTCGGCGCTTCGCGGCTTAGTGAATTTGCCTCTAAGTGCAACATTTTTGTGATGCTCACAGCAAGAACCAACAAGGCTTTTTCCTGGAAAAATGAACAACTGTAAAGAAACAAGATTTGTCATACATTTCTGTTTGCACAAAAACCTAGATAGTTTTGTATCAGTTTAAGTGCATTCTTTAGGTGCACTTGAAGAGACATCCCCTAGCATAAGTGTGATTCCATAGCATTTAACTACTTTCTTAATTAGACCTATTGAGGCAAATGTGGCAAAATGCTATTTATCCAGTAGAATTGTTTTGTATACTTGTATGTCCAAGTTGGAACAACAGAAGTTTGCAGAAGACTTGCCTCAGCACTGAGGAAAGATTGAGCATAAAGCTGTATCTCATTCCTCTTGGCTCTCCTTCTTCGATTATAGCAGAAAGGTTGAGCAAATTTCTTATTGGATCTACTTAGGCTCTTTACCGCAATAGAAGAATGGACTATCAGTTTTTAAATGTCTAAAGGAGCTTCTGTTGATTTGGTGGTGTTATTTAAATCTGTTTGAGACTCTTCCTGAATCTCTTCCTATAAGCAGATTTGCTAGGTTCTGTCCCTCGCTGTCATACTATAAACCATGGCACAGGTGCCTGTTCAAAGCTGGACAGACTGACCAAACCTGCTGAACTTTGCCTATGCCTGACGTATATTTTTTACAGAACTGAGCAGATTCTGAATGGATGCATTGATTTTACCATATGGTCACATCAATCACAAGTGTCACACCAAGTGTGAAACATCACTAGATTGAGATCTGGTCATTTTCTCTACTGGTAACCTACTAGATCTTTTGCTGTATTATCTAATTTGGTCCACCAAGTGTGTTACCAGATTATCTGATGATCTGTCACTGTACATTATTAATACAGATGTCACAGTGAGCAGGTCAGGGAAGGAGGTGGAGCACCTGGTTGCTGCCTGGCGATTATCTAGTCAATTAGGAGTAGCTTATGTAAACAACTTATCCACACAGAAGCTCAGAATAGGGGAAAGCACAGCATGGATAGATTACAACAAGAGAGGGAACTATATACAGTATATTATGTAAGCTTTGGGGATCCAATCAATTTAAGGATATTGTTTAGTGATGGGCAAATTTATTTGGCAGGCGTGAATTTGAGGCAAATTTGCGCGATTCGCCGCAGTGAATAAATTTGTCAGAAACGGACGCCAGCATAAAAAAATGAGACACCGGCGCCATTTCATGAATTTTTCGCCATTTTGCAAATTCGCTAATTTTTAGGTGAAGTGAAACGGCGCAAATTCGCCCATCACTTATATTGTTCAATACACAGGGTGCCCATTTTATCATGAAAAATCACAAATCATAAAAATAACTCTTGCTCTTTGGGCACTACCTTCACACAGTTGGTGAGTTCAATCACTACACTAGGCACCTTTTGGACTACCAGCAATTAAACACATATGTTGGGGTCATCCCTGTAATTGTAATATTTTTAGTGGGGATTTGCTCCTCTCAGTCACTTGGTCAAATGCTCCCTCTGTCTTTGCAGCTGCAGAGGACAGCTACAGATAAAGGAGACATTGCAATTGCAAGGGGGTTGCCATGGAGGACCTAAATAATGAACAATTTCAATATACCTTGGTATAATAGGCTAGCTTTACCAATGTTTTAGATGACATCTAGTTCCAACACTGGCTTCTTGCAGTAGCAGACAGCACCCCTAACCCCTCTGGAAGCTCCTCACATAGACATTAATCTTCTTGCTGTGTCCTGCTCAGAGTCTTTCCTACATTTTGATCCGTTATCCGGAAAACCCCAGGTCCCGAGCATTCTGGATAACAGGTCCTATACCTGTACTTAAATACCTTTGCACAGGACAGCCTTCCTGTCTGTTCTACTGTATATTGAATAATTACCCCTATTGTAAAATATAAGGATATTATAAGTCGATTCACTAAATTCGAGTGAAGGATTCGAAGTAAAAAAACTTCGAATTTCATAGTATTTTTTGGGCTACTTTGACCATCGAATGGGCTACTTCGACCTTCGACTACAACTTCGAATCGAATGATTCGAAGTAAAAATCGTTCGACTATTCGATAGTCGAAGTACTGTCTCTTTAAAAAAAACTTCGACCCCCTAGTTCGGCAGCTAAAAGCTACCGAAGTCAATGTTAGCCTATGGGGAAGGTCCCCATAGGCTTTCCTACGTTTTTTTGATCGAAGGATATTCCTTCGATCGTTGGATTAAAATCCTTCAAATCGTTCGATTCGAAGTATTTAATCATTCGATCGAAGGAATAATCCTTCGATTGTATGATCGCAGAATTTGCGCTAAATCATTCGACTTCGATATTCGAAGTCGAAGGATTTCAATTCCTAGTCGAATATCGAGGGTTAATTAACCCTCTATATTCGACTCTTAATGAATCAGCCCCTAAAAGTCAATCACATATCCCCTAATCAATATGATATATGGATATTTGGTAGTGACCAATTAAAGAAGTAAAGCTACAGATCTTTACAAAAAGCAGACTGAGCATTAGGCATGGAAATGGGTGCAGAACCCCTACTGAGTCTTTTGATGCAGCCTCTAAAGTGGTTTCCAAACTGATTTGCACTACTATTTCAGCTCATGTTTATTTTTTTGTTTGTTAAAACAAAGAAATCCAAGTAATGGAGCACTGTGGGAAAGTCAGATTTATTTTTAAATTTTACATGCATATTTTAATTTCCTGAATGAAACTGATAGGTGATTACTGTATAAGTACAGTTTAATGCAGCAGTTAAATGTACAGAGTGATGTAAAACTGTCAGTGCAATGCAGGGTAATAATAATAATAATACTATAAAAATTCTGTTTTTGCGCTCTTAAAAATGTATATAAAGTCAAATCCCTGTTACCACCAAGCTAAGCTAAATTAAGGAAAAATACTGACAGCTTAGTTTGTAAGCATTCATTATTGAAATATGTATCGTATAACCAGGGTGGTCCAGCAGTGAGGCTTGATGAAAACATCACCTTAGGTGGCAAAATTACTGCATATTTCAAATTACATTTAGTCTCATAGATTGTATATCCTCATTGCATTTTTGGTAGGGTTAACCATGAACTCACCAGCTAAACCAGTCACCCTCACAACACAGCCTTTCTGGGTACATGGCATTCAGTCTAGCTGGTCCTACAACAGGTTGTTTCCCTTAATTCTGCAGTGAACCCTTATTTGGAATTGTGTTTCGATGATGAACCTCACATTCCACCTTAATGAAATTTAGATGAATTTACAGGACACAGACCAGTGGGGGAAAACCTTGGAGACTGCCCTGGGATATCTTAATTATTTTTTTGTAGTTTTTATTGTTTTTTCATATTAACAAGGTATCAACAGATCAGACATTGCTCAAAGCTTCAGACAGGAGTAGTTTGTAAATCAGCAAAGCCTTTAACATTTCTAGAACAATGCCTGATATTAGAGAGGCAAAGAAGAAAGATAGAGCAAAAGAAGAAATGAGAGGGACAGAGAAGGGGAAAGAAATAGGTTGGAGAGTAAGAGGTAGTGTTTTGGGGAGCAAAGAGGAGGGGAGAGAGCCCTCATGGCAAGTACGTGGGAATTAGATAAGGGTTCTATCCTTTCTCCTTTGTAGGTCCATGACTGTATCTGGCTTCCTTTGTCAGAAGAGTTGTTAAGGTTTCATCATCCTTTTCCAGGTAAGTCATGTTTTTCTTTCTATTGCTTCCATAGGGACATAGATTGTAGACAGTATTTTTTCTGTAGGTTTGATCTGGTAGACATTAGTTCATATGTGAGGTTTGAGTCTATTAATTATACCAGTTGTGCTTTGTTGGGCACTTCAGTGGATTTCCAATATCTTGGAATTAAAAGTCTAGTAGCTGTTAGTATGTGGAAAATCAGGTGTTGGATTGTTTTTTTTTGGTATCTGCTTAATTTGTTTAGTAATGACAATGGTGGCATTGGCTTTATGTGTAGGTGTGTGGTCTGTTCTAAAATTAGTTCTGTGAGGGTCCAAAGTTCTGTGATCTTGGGACAGTACCACCATATGTGTACCAGGTTCCCTTCTTTGTTACATTCTCGCAACAGGTTCTTGGTACAGTTGGGTAGTATTGGTGTGGGAGAGCTGGGGTTTTATACCATCTATAGAATAATTTCCTGCCGTTCTCAACATAGTTTGTACATTTAGAGTATTTGTAGGTGGCATGTGCCATCTCCAGCCACTGTGGTAGTGCTGCTGTGATATTCAATTCTTGTTCCCATTTTGTGATGTGTGATGGTTACATATTGTTGTCTTCTTCTGTCAGTATTTTATATAGCTTTGCTATGCCCTTTGGGCTGTGTGGGTTGTGTGAGGATATCTTAATTATTATCATTACAGAGGGTTGCCACCTTTGACTTCTGCAAAAACTGAACAAGGGGCGGGTTGATGGTATCAAGGGTGGAGCAATGACATATGGGGGTGGGGTTATGATATTTGGAGGCATGTTTGTGCTTCGTGGGAGTGGGGATTTGACATTAGAGGTGGTTATTGGCCAGATTTTTGTTTGGGTTTCACAAGCTCCAACTAGGGTTGCCATCTGCACCATTTTCACCCAGACAGTTCAGTTTTCACCCAGACAGGTTTTTATTGAACTTATGTTATAAATAGTTTGTATTTCACCTTTAAGGAACTGTCAGAAAACTGTGATTTGCCTTTTACATGTGCCTTTGACAATTTGTGCACCCAGAGCTGCTGGTTTAATAACTCAACCATAATGTCAAAGCCCTGCTGATATATTTTGTGTTTTAATTTCTCTTCAATAAGATTTTTTTCTAGCTATTCCCGGCATATACACAGTGGGATTTTCTTCCTTTTCTCCATCGGTGTTCTGAGATATTTCCTTTTATCTGGGCTTCCTGTAGGGAGAGCTCTTTGTGGGTAGTGGGGAGATAATCAGATCATTAAACATGTCAATTTCAGTTAATTGCTTAACGTGCATAGATAAAACTGCAGCCCCACTAATTACCACTTAATTAACTGCTATCTGGTTCTTACTTAGTATCATCAGAGAAAATGTAAAACAGATGATAATGAAACTCTGCTGGGATGTAATTACTGTTCTTATGAGGGAGGTAGTTTTTTTCGCATGGTTTTTTCATCATAATGCTGAATACGGTTCCCATTTTCTTACAGAGCTTAACACATAACAGTATTAATAATATATCTATAGAGTAACATTCAGATTTATTGCCCACATTTATAAAGGAGTTTACCATTATCGCCTAATTTTGGTTGACTGTGCCCTACCAACCAATAGGTCAGAATGGTGTTCCACTGCTCAAAACAGTTAAATACATTCAGATGGATGCATTATAAATATGTTGTTCAGTTTCATCATGGTCAGGAAAAGTTTAGATTTGGAATACTCTTTTTTTCAGATTCCATAATTGGGATCTCCATACCTTAAGTCTACTACAAAATAATTTGAAAATTAAATAATCACAATAGGATTGTTTTGCCTCCAGCAAGTACTAATAATATCTTAGTCTGGATCAAGTACAATGTACTGTTTTAGTACAGAGAAAAAGAATGTTTTAAAAAATGTGAATTCTTTTATTAAAATAGAGTCTATGGGAGATGGCCTTCCTGTAATTTGGAACTTTCTAGATAATGGGTTTCAAGGAAATTGATCCCATACCTGTACTATTATAAATACCTGTACCAATTACTGGGTGCCTTAACCAATTGTTGAGCACACATACACACACAATACACACACACAGTTGACAGACAATGGTGGGCCAGTAGAAGCAAAGCATGTGATGGCTGCTGAACCAGTAGAATGACAGGATATGACAGGTAAGGTAATGTCTGTTACTAGTGATGGGCGAAATTGGAGCGTTTCACTGAAAAATGAGGGAAATTCGGGAAACGCCGAAAAATTCTCTTTTATGACGCTGGCGTCCATTTTTGGCGATAACGCCGGCGTCTATTTTTTTTTACACCAGCGAATTCTCACGTCGGTTTCGTGAATCGTGGGAATTTGCAGCAAATTTGCGACTGGCGAATAAATTCGCCCATCACTATCTGTGATTTATGTCCACAAATGCAATGAGCAACAGTCTGTTGCAATTGTGTCCTATTTTATTCTTTAGGCACAGTTATTTGTCATATCACAATAAAGTAATACAAAAATACAAGTAATACAAAAATAGTTTTGCCATCCACCTCCTCTCTCCCTGCTTATTTTAAATTAAATATTTTCCATACCTTGACCTGGGTATCATCACATACCTGTTGTGGTCCTGTCAAAGCCGATTAGTTTCTTTGTTTACTTTATCTGTCTCTTTCCATGCCCTGTTGTGTGTGTCCCTATGGCCTGTGCATAACTTCTCAAAAAGCTCTAGGAATTATTTTGCTTCTACTTAGACCCCTGGGTCTTAGGAGAAATTGCAGGCATGCTGCCGACTAAGAACTATATAACATATTTGATCTGCCTTCATTTTAAGTTACATGTGTGCCACTATTATAGTTCTCCATTGATTGACTCACACTGCAGGTGGTAGTTGAAAACACAATCAATCTGCATTGATTTAAAAAAAAAAAAAAAAAAAAAACAAAGATCCCTATAATCTGAAAACCATACATGAGTGTTTCTCAAGGCTGTCCTCAAGGTCCCAACAATGCACATTTTCCAGATGTCCATACAGCAGTTTAGACTGGTCAGTGAGGGGATTGGTATGGCTTTGAGTATATCCAGAAAGCATGAACTGTTGGGCGGTGGGCTGAGGACACTGCACTCTTTACATACAGTATTAAAGCACAATATAGCATTTAGGATTATCCCATTTGCTCAAAGGTGGCATTTTCTGTGTCTGATATTCAAAAAAAATGTGGATGTGGGTGGGCATATGTATGTGTGAATCATATTATACATCTTTGGAATTACAGAAACTACAGACAGATGGACGTTACTCCGCAAATTCACTAAGGTGCAGATTTTACTGAACGTTACCTCTTTCGCCAGACTTGCTTTCTCCAGCTCAGACCAGGTGAAGTGAAATGGAGTACATAGATCTTCCTCATTCTTCTGTTACTTACATCATATTTTTTAGTGGAAAAGGTTTCTAAGTCCCTTCTCTCTTGCGTCTCCTTATATTTGGAATGCCATTTCTGAATCTCTCAGGAGAGAATCCTCCTTCAATGTTTTTAAAACAAAACTCAAAGACTACCTCTGGGAGCACCTGGATAACACCTGAACTGGCACTTATATAACAGTGTAACAAACTGTAACCATAGCACCTTAATACCCCTCTGAATTGTGTCTGTATGTTACCCTCCCATTTAGACTGTAAGCCCTACGGGGTAGGGTCCTCTAGCCTTTTGTATTCTAATAATGCACTTATTGTTACTTTTTATTCCAATGACCCCTTGTTTGTTACTACTAATTTATTGTTTTGTTGTACAGTGCTTTGCCCTCAAGGAGCGCTTTACAAATAAAAATATACATGCATACAAGTCCAAAAAACACTAGTAATTCTATTGATTGTCGGGTGGTCCCTCACTCCAAAGACATCAAGGCTCTATCAGACAGAGTCAGTAGCACCGTCCAAGCCACACAATATCCAAGGTAAAAGCAAAGCTCACTCTGGAGAGCCAAATTAGATTCAGTGTACTTTATTCAAACACAACATGTTTCGGACAGACATGTCCTTCATCAGCACCTGATGAAGGACATGTCTGTCCGAAACATGTTGTGTTTGAATAAAGTACACTGAATCTAATTTGGCTCTCCAGAGTGAACTTTGCTTTTACCAAAAAACACTAGCGTCTTTTCCTTTTTTCAGAGTGCAAAAGTCCTTAAAATTTTTTTGGGTAACCAGGTTCCCCCATACATTTTTCTAACATATGGAACATTAACTATACCAGAGATCAGCAACCTTTACTATCTAAAGAGCCATTTTGCCCCCTCTTCCACAGAAGAAAAATAGTCTGGAGCTGCAAAACATAACACAGGTTATAAACTTTTAACAGTTTTACATTTTTTTTAATTTTAACTGTTACAACAACAGAATACAAAAAAACAGAAGTGAATTTGTTGGCCTACTTTGAAATAAATTAAACACTGAAGAGCCCTATTAAATGCTAGTGTTCTCATCTGTATAAAGGCGAGGGCTATAGTCGTCATTAAAATATGCGTCACATCCACGTATAGCCCTAGCACCTGGACTCTGGAATCTTTTCTCTTGTCTTGAGTGTGTGACCGCTGTATGGACCATGATGGATCATCTTGCTACGGCTCGGTCTTGCCTGTCATTCCTGGGACGTCTATACAGCCCTTGCACCTGCAGGTAGCATCCTGATTGTGTGACCGTGGTAAGCTAACCGTTAGTTTACCATGGTTGCACACTCAAGAAGCCACCAACAGGTGTGAAGGCTGTATAGACAACGTGACAGGCAAAGTCACAAGACCGAGTTGCAGCAAGCAGGATAAAGAGCCGCGGGTTGCCCACCCCTGAATTATACAGTGGGCTCATGTGTAGGGCATTATGACAATTCTATTTTATTTTATTATGGTTCTCTGGACTTGTGTAATGTAATGTATTTGCTGCAACATATTCGTCCATTCAACTTTAAATTTCCCGCCGTATGCAAATGAGCCTGAGCTAAGACCTCCAATGAAGTTGCACTAAGATTTGCTCGCATTGCCGAAGTAACGCTAGAGAAAATTTGACAGTGTTCGTTGCCCTGGATGCAACTTTGCATTTTAGTAAATTGACACTGTCTGAGTGAATTTTTCGCCGCTCAGTAAGTTTACTCCTTAGTCTAGATGAAATCTAAATCTATAGTCTCTCTAAGTGTAGATGAAATATAATGTTCCATAGTGGGCTACATCCTAACCTGGGCATTAGGGATGTAGCGAACTGTTCGCCGGCGAACTAGTTCGCGCGAACTTCGACTGTTCGCGTCCGCCGAATGTTCGCGAACGTCGCGCGACGTTCGCCAATTGGTGTTCGCGTTCGATTCGAAGTAAAATTTCGTTCGACCATTCGACCATTCGACCGTTCGATCGCTAAAATCGAACGATTTCCATTCGTTCGAACGATTATAAGCATTCGATTGAATTAAAATCATTCGATCGAATAGCTTCGATCGTTCGATTCGAACGAAAATCCTTCGATCGTACGAATAAAATCCTTCGATCGTTCGATCGAACGATTTTATCGAGCGTTCGAAGTTCGCGAACTGTTCGCGAACTGTTCGCTTTTTTGCCGGTGTTCGCGAACGGCGTTCGCGAACACATAAACGGCAGTTCGCTACATCCCTACTGGGCATACACTTTAAGATGTGCTCATTTTGCAAAGCTGCCAAATTAGTGGATCTCAACCTGATTTGGCAACCAACATACTGGGCCAAATAAGAATGGTCCAATCATTCAACCCCAGACCAAAACACAGTCACTGCCCAACACTGCCTAATAGATATCTTGTAGATATTAATCATTCAAATCTACTGGGTAGGTGCTCACAAGGTTCATATAGAGAAACCAATAAGCTGCCAATTTAGTCTGGGGAGCAATTTTGCACCCCTTAGTGCTTTAGCCACAAATTGTAATTAGTTTTTACTGATTTTCATATAAATATGGAACCCATATGGATCCATGTAGAAATACCTAAGGACACAAGCATTCCTATATAGATCCCATATCTATACAGTGTCCTGTGGTGTAAGTAGAATTTACTGGGCAGCAAAATCAATGTAGGTCCCCTTATACCTAGGGGTTATGATGTTTTTCATAACCAAGTATTAAAAATGTCCCATCTAATGGACCTACCAGCAGTCACAGGGTCTGATTCCTCTGTAGTTAGGGCCCTAAGGGTGGCATTTGTAAACTGGCCCTAATGCTTCCTGTGAAGTTACATGCACTCACTACCAAGGGGTGGGGGAGAATAGGATGTAACCCTTCTGTCTATGTTTAGAAGTCTTAAAGTCGTTAAACCATTCCAAATTTGCTAACAACATGAAAATAAAAGGAATTTAGAGGTTGTGTAAGCACGCACTAAAAGTTTTCCCAGAGTATCATTAAACCAAATATATTGCTCAGTAAAAATGGGGAAATGATGAAGCCCATAATGATTCAAGGATATAAATGTAAGATTATTTTGATAGAAACATTTTGCCAGTTATGTTGGAAGATATATAGTTGCTTGGAGGGAGATGACTCATTTTTACTAAGTTTTTGGGCAAAGAGACTGCTTTCTTGGCCAGTGCTGATCTGACTCATTACCACTGGTGAATCAAGGTTATAATACTTTTGGCCTTTCACCATTCATAGAAGTTATTGTTCTTTCTTTCCTTAAAATTACATTAAATAGGCAGTCAGTGGAGAACAATTCCTCCTTGTTTATGGCTAAGCAGGAACTCTATATATATGACAAAGGAGGGTGAAAACTTCTCATTCCTGCATTTGAGTGAACAAATTAGTGAATTGGTCCTGGACTAATTGAAAACTTGAAAATGTTTTGGAGCATTCAAATATAGTTCAAATTTATTTATTCTGCTCAGAATTTTAATGTGAATATGTTTCCAGCACTCACCTGACACATTAATGTAGTTTGGGTTCAAGCTCTTTGAATGTTTGGTTGTGCCTTGTAAGGTTACAAGTAAGATGGTTGACCTTGCAATGGTGGTAGAGTTGATTAATAGAAGATTCTAACCTCCATTGGCCAGCTGCAAGAAAAAGAAGCAACACAGTATGTTTTTCACAAAACAAGTGCAAGTAGGATGGTGGTGTATAGCACAATACTTCTACTAGCAGCATCTGGTTTCTCCAGATTCACAGAGGTACCTCAACCTGCAGACATGGAGAATGTCAAGTTGGACACTTACACCTCAAAGTTAGAGGACAGGCAAGACACTATATAGGACCAAACTTAGATGTGAATGTGAATGGTTTGTTCCAATGGCTCTTCCATGACCCACAGAGAGGGAGCAAATAAAACTAAATATTGCAAATAATAATTTGACACTGGCCACCCAGCTGATGGAATTCTGCCAGACATTATTACACTATGTAATGCCTTGCTCAGACATCAAATAATCCTTTACACCGTTTACAGGAAAGGCAACCATTCATATAGCATGTTTCTCCTGAAGGACTTTAAAGAAAGCAAGCAAGGCAGCCATTATAGGCACACCAAGAGGGCTATTTATCAAGTTTTAAATGTGTGTGATTTTAGAGGTTTCTTTTTTTACTCAAATAAACTTCGTCACCCATTGTCACCCATGGACTGTAAGTGCCAATGGGAACACATAAAGGGAAGGCAGGAACGGGTGAAGGGGGAACAGGACGGAGAGGGTGAAGGTCAGGACTGGAACAGACTAGATAGGCCAGGACAATGAGGGCGTAGATCGGGGACTGAAAGAATGAGACAGGGATGTTCGGGCGTAAATCTGGGGTGACAGGATAGCGGGAGGACAAGATAGCGGGAGTACAGGATAGCGGGAGGACAGGATAGCGGGAAGACAGGATAGCTGGACGAGACTGGAGTGGAAGTAGAAAGCGGGAGGACAGGATACAGAAGGAGACTCAGCAGAAATAGAAGGAGTAAAAGGCAGGGCAAGATGCAGAGCAAAATGAGGGGTTACAAGGTACTAGGCAGGGACAGGAAGCAAGAATCAGGAACAGGCAAAGCTAATTCAGTAGAGGTCAAGGCAGGAAAAGATTTGGAGTGAGAAGCAGATCAAGATACAGAATAGCAAGGAAAGCAGGACAAGGTTACAAGTCAGAACAGGAAGTAGGAACAGGCAAGGCAAGGTCAGATCAAGGTCAAGGTAGAAATAGATTAAGGCAAGGTAAAAGGTAGGACTGGAGCAGAACTGGAAGGAAAGACAAGACAGGAACAGAACAAGGAAAGATAAGGAGGAAAGGATCAAGGTAGGGCAGAACAATACAGGTCAAGGAGGCTAGAGCCGAAACTCTTAGCTAGGGGCAATGCCACACTGCTAGTCTGGGAAACAAATGCTCAGGCAAAGAGTGTTTGGAGGGCTGGAGGACTGCAAACCAATCAGGCTGCTACTGGGCTGGGGCTGCAAAGGCCAGGAAATATATAGTGAGCTGCCCTGCAGACTGTTCACCTGGCCCAGTGGTCAAGGCATCGAGCCAGAATCCCAAAGGTCCCCGGTTCAAATCCCAGCAGATCCTGACAAGCATTTGGCAAAACGGGTCAGATTAGCCTATCACTATGGACATGCAAAATAACCGATATTTTATTAGATTTACAATGCACTGCTACAAACATCAACTCATGCAATCCTTTTTGTTTTGGTTGTTGGTTGAGTTGCAAGGTGGTCACAAAGTAAATTATGTGCTCAAAGTAAAAATTAGGCTTGCATGTGGAACAATTATTGGCATTGTGCAATTTTTTCTGCCTATAGGGGTTAAGTTATAAATGTAGATAAATAACCAGCACAACCCCACTGCATGCAAAACAAGAATCTTCTCCCAACCCCACTTAAAAAACAGCCCCCAACTCAGAAACCTCATTTTCTAGCCTTTATACCACAAATAATATATAAAAATTGTACGTCCCTATTCTGAGAATATCCATGATAGCTAATAAACAATCAGAACCTTACCTTAAACTTTCTGGTTTTTGAGCTGGTTCCCCATATCTTCTGCTTAAAGACAGTCCCACAGGTCTGCATAAATTAGATAATTTTGCTTTACATTTACTTTATATTTAGCATATTGTCATGATGTATTTATACTGATGTATAGCTAATGGACCAAAGGTGATTAAATGGTGCTAATGTCATATTTGCTGTTCACCATATAACGTGGTGGCACTTTGTCATAAATGTCATCAGCTTTTCTATACAATACTCAGAAATGTACAATGCAATAAAATGATGTTCTTACATGTGCGGTATGCAAGTTACCAAATGTTTTTAATTTCAAGGGACAGAGCCATTTTCTCTTGTCTCTATAAGTTTCCTGTAATATCACAGGGTTTGATAATAATCTGCTGCATAAAAGTATTTGACATAAAGGAAATATTGTGATTTTCATGGTGTTTAAATAATCAATGCCCATGAGGGATTGCCCTGTACTGTGATGTAGTTGCACAATGCTCACTTGGCCTAATCCTCAAAGGGTGCATCAGCCTATTAAAAGTATTCCTAGAAATGTTTCTTCAACTGTACCATTTATAATACTATGAATTATATACTATAAGACTTCCATATCACAAACAACCTATAACATCATTATTTGGCATATTATTGTTCATTTAAAACCGGAAAGTATATTTAGTTAATTAACAGATTATTCATAGCAGCGGCCAATATTTTTTAATTTTCAATGGCTCCTTATTGTCTGGTATGGGACCAGTGGATTGGGGAAAAGTTATGTAGCTTCAGTATTTAAAAGAGATCATGGTATGAATAGTGACAGATCATTATATTAATCTATCATGTTTAAAAATATATCACTGTGAATCGTATCATAGGTAGGGATCTGCACAGTTTTCTGGAGGACAAAAACCTTGACAAACATTATATAAAAAATACAATGACCTAACTCCCAACCATGATCTGGCTTAATTTACTAAAAATTAAGATGGAAAATTGTATGTGCAGGAAAAGTCACAACAAATTTGTGCAACAATTCGAATTGTGAAACTTTTTCTAATTATTGTCCAAAACTCAACTTTATCCAATTGCTGCACGGATTTTTCGGATTATCAAACAAAAGTCATTGTCAAACAACCCAAAACTCTCGACAATCATGAAGACATAAAACATGTTCCAACTGTAAAAGGGACCATCTGCCATTGACTTTTACATGACTTCGACAGGTTTTAGCTGGATTATTTTTTAGAGTATTGAAAAATTTGAGGAGTTTTTTCCCCTTTAAAAAGTTGACCACAAAAATTTTAGGTTTAATAAATAAGCCCCTAAGTGTGTCCGGACTGCCGGAAGCACCCAACATCGCTGCTTACCTTCCTGGCGGTCACAATGAAAATCCAAGATGGCGGCGCCCATGCTGAACACATGGGTGCTGCGTCATTGCATGATGACGTCATCACTGGTGCCGGGATTTTGTAATAAAAGGGCTCCCTGGATGCTGAAACCCTGACCAATTATAGGTCTTCAATCCTGTGAGTACCTGGGTGTATTATTGTCTGTCTGATTCCTGGTTTTGATCCCTGCTTCGATCCTGACTCTGATCCGTATCTGCCTGCCTGTTTGAACTCTTGCCTGGACTTTTGCTAACGATTGTGCCTGATTCCTATTTGTACTGCATACTCGGACTTTAACCTTTTTTGGGCTTCCTCCTCGGTCCAGACTACTCCCTTTGGGAGCTGATAGGCCCCCTGACAAAGTGTAGGTAAAGCATGATTATACCTTTGGAGTCTTAAAGGGAATAAGGCAAGTCTTGCATGTGCCAGTCTTGTCTGTAAGACATTCATTAATCTTGCCACACCTTGGCTGAATAATTGCATGTCATTGTATAGCACATATGGTTGACCAAATTACAGTGATTATTTGCATCACTGGCCAGACTACTGGATCCTCAGAAGTATGTTGCATTTCCAAAAAGAGCATTGTGTCCCTACACTGCTTGTGGGTTCTTTATTGGTTAACCAAGGGGGTTATTTACTAAACTCCGAATGCCAAAAGCGTGAAAATGTTGTGGTTTTTTTTAGTATAAAATCCGAATTTTCTGAGGAAAAGAATCACAAATTTATCAGAATTTATTATACCCCGATGATGGAAAAAGTCTAAATCTGAAAATCCGGCATCTAAATCTGAAAATCCGGCATCTCAGACCTGCCGAGGTTGCATATAAGTCAATGGGAGATGTCCCAAAGAATTTTTGCTCTCCGCTGCGTTTCGTGCAATAATCCGAAGTTTTCGGGGGTTTTGGGCAAAAATCCAAAAAAAATTAGTCTTCGGGTAGAAATTTTGTAAAATTTGTTTGCAATTTTTTACCACGTACAAAAGTTTCGGGAAAGTGTATTAATATATAAACCAAAAAAAAACAGTGCAGGTTTGGTTGGAATTTTTTTCAGAAAATATTGAGATAAATTAAAATTTTGATAAATAACCCCCCAAGTGTTCAGATTGTAGTGACTGCATCAGCTACGACCCCACTGGATTCTGATTACTCTACCAATGGCATAAAGGCTCCACATATGTAGTGGTAGTCAATATTTTTCTAGGTCAATTGCTATATGCATACATGCCCCACTAGGAACGAAGCTCATTAGGCCTTTTGTCATGTCCTAATAAAGTAGGTTTTTATTTTATATATTATATTTCTTTTTGAGGAGTTCATACAACCTTTTAATTTTGCTACATGAGTGTCCCCCTATGAACACATAGAAAGACTTATAAAGACTAATACAAGAAAACACTTTTTTTCTGGTGTTTTACATTTCACAGGGTCTCACTGAATATCACTCTGTAAAAAATGCTGAATATGCTACTGCTGGTGTCGCTGGTGTTTTATTTCAGGCTAATTTAAATTTCTCAATGTGTTACTTCCAAGATAAGATATTCTAAGCCTATCCTGGCTAAAGCTGGTCTCATTTTCTTATCAAATATTGTCTTCATCGTCAGCCTGTTTGGGCGTGCCAAAGAGATTTGGCCAACGAAACGAAGGTAACACATTGCACTGTATTTAATTAAATGTTAAGGCTTACAGCACAAGAGGTAACTACAATATATATTTCCCTACAGCATTTTTCACACCTTAAAAGGTAGATCCAAAAATGGCAAAAGTAATTTCTTGACACTGCCCACTGTGTTCTGTAGGAATCGCGTAAAAAGTCACTGACAATTAAAAGCAAGCAGGAAAGCAATTTTAGTAAGTGATGTTGGTCAATTGTTTGAAAACAAAAATCTGGCTGCTATAGGTTACAAGATGTATGCAAACATAAGACTTATTATTATTATTATTACTATTATTATTATTATTATTATTATTATATAACGCCGTTTAAATGTAATTTATCTTTCCAAAATCATTCAGTAAGAATTTAAGGCAATACCTAATATTTTATTTTTATATCTGTCTTTAGAAATTGAGTAGGAGCTGAAAATTACTCAATATCTCTATAGACCTCAGTGAAACCATGATGATAATGACCAAATCATGATGATGGATTCAATGTTAGGCTAAGCTTTCAATTGCTTTACTAAAGCAGTGTTTTTGTGGAGATTAAATGTAGCATAAAACTGGCGAAAAATGGTTATACCTAAGCATTATAAATAATATGAGCAGGAGCTCTGTGAAATAATTAGCAATTTTCATTGTGTTGTTCACTAAAGTATTGCGCCTTCATTTATGATTGTAAATAGAACATAAAGAACATGTGCAACTAGTAGGGAAATTTGTTTGCATGGGTTTTATGAGCCAATCAATAGGACCCTGCTGAGCTCCACTGAAATGCTTAACATGAGCATTCTAATCTGACATTTGCCAACAGGTCCTAACACCCTGCCAGTGACTAGTGCCTGAAAATGTGCTAGTGTTTACACATGCACATGCATTGATAGAGGTTGCTCATTTTCTGTTCAAATATATGATAATCAACTGATCTGGTTATTGAGCGTGCCAGACTTTGCATCTGAGAAATAAATGCAATGAAAAATTCTGACATGCTTTAATATAAACAGGAACATTTAAAATGATTGCTTGGCCCGAAGATGTTTTTCCTCCTGCTAATTTGTTTATACTTCCGAGAAGTGAACCTCTATTTATGGATAGCTAAATAACGTAAATAAACATCCGACAGAGCTGAAAAATCAGCTTTGATTATACATGAAAATCTACAATGTCATTGTGTATTCTTGTGCCATTATTCTGATTGCCTGTTTATTTGTACAGAACTGCTGGCGAGCCCGTGGAAGAAGAGTCAACTGTGTGAAGTGCCAAGTCCTCCATGATATTTCCTGTATGTGACTTCATTGTGTATCCCCCAAAGGCACCCCAGACATGTCTTGTCTGCTGCTTGGGTGGCACAGATCAGATAGAACATAAACACTGGGCATAACGTTTAGAACAGCAGCTTTGCTCGTTCACTGGTAGAACTTGGAATTCTCTGAAGTTTAATGTAATCACTGGTGTTATAGAATTACTGTAAACTAGCCTTGGGAGATGCAGTGAAGGTTATTTGACTTTTATCACACTGCATAACTCTTCTAGGAGCTAAACATTTATCAGATTCTCGACTGGCTGACAATTTACATTTCAAAATGTAGGGTTCCTCCTAAATAGCATCTCAGGCATCATTATGTTTTCAGTGTTGATTATAAGTGACATATTTATCGCTTGTTTTCTCAGCGTGGTGGACTCTGGAACACTGGCATTAAGAATGACTTAGGAATTATTTTGGTAAAAGGGCCTAATTACTGCTAACTGATTATTTTGTTTAGGACTGGGATTGAGAGAGGAATGACTACATTCCTTAAGAAATAAACCATATGAAATGGCTAAAACTAATAGATACATTTAAACTTCAACGACTAGGCAAGCGGTCCTATGGGGTCTTCGCACAATTAGCAGAAATGCTTTTTCCCCCCCATGATTAATGGAGGATTTTTAATGTATATTCCCAAAGGTTTAGCACTAAAAATCCTGTTTATGAGATTTATAGATCAAAGCATTAATGTAATCTCTAGAGTTCTTGTAAACAATGTATACATTATTTATGTTTTCTTATAGCTTGGAAAAAAGATCTCTAGATGTTTAAATATGCATTAACCTCTTCTCTTACCCTCAAAAATAAATTCTTAAAATTATGATTAATATAGACATTTAAGAATCGTATCTTAGATGCTTTTATAATATGAGTCACATTCTCCATAACTGTACAGCAACCAATCAGCAGGTAGCCTTTACTAGTTACTAGAAAACGTCTGATTGATAGATATGGGGTACTGAATCTGTCTCTGCTTTTATTCCATTACACCAGGGGTCCCTAACCTTTTTTTACCCACGAGCCACTTTCAAATTTAAAAAGAGTTGGAGATCAACACAAGAATGAAAAACAGATTCTTGGGTGTCAAATAAGGGCTCTGATTTGGTAGCCCCTGTGTGGACTTGCAGCCTAAAGGAGGCTCTGGCAATATGCTTGGTTTTATGCAACCAAACCTTGCCTCCAAGCCAAAAATGAGTGCCTGTTTTGAGGCCATTGGGAGCAACATACAAGGGGTCAGAGAGCAACATATTGCTTGTGAGCTACTGGTTGGGAATCAATATATCTACTTGTAGGTTTTGATTTACTTTCTCTTACTAGTCTTCCTATTCAAGATGACATAATAAGGCATCTCTTAATTTTTTGTTGTAAAACAATAGCAAGAGAGGCAGTTTGTAATGTACATGACCTATACCTTACACTTTTCTACTTGTTCTACTTTAATAAAGTGCAGGCCGACAAAAACATTAGAAAGATCCAAGATCCAGTGTTAATGGTTTTCTTTGCATATGGATCAGCTGACCGTAACCCACTACTCCACCACCCTCACCTGACTCCAAATTTATAGATCCAAGCAGTTGCAAGTTTATAAAAGGCACGCTCTAGCGTTGGAAGCAGGCTCAGTAAGGTTACGGATGGGAAGAGAGGAAGGAAGAGCTCAACACGTATCTCTGCGCAACCTGACAATGGTGTGCAGAAGTTGGCCGAACCCTCCTAACCCATGGGTTGCATGGGTATAGGGTCCAGGCCCAGATTTGTGGAAAGGCCACCAAGGCCCCAGCCTAGCGCAGCAGGATTTTAGAGGGCAGCATGGCACCCAACCTCATCCACATTGGTTTGGAAGCTCTGTCGCTGCTGATGAGACACAATCATTTTTTTCATTTCCTGTGCGTCAATCCCCACTGCTCCTGATGATGAAAATTTGTGCATGTGCACGAATGAAGGGGACGGGACAGGGGTGATGAGCGTCAGTGGGCCTTTGGGCGCCCACTATGTAAATCCAGCCCTGGTTGTGTCGGCCCACACATCACTAGTCCGCATGATACTATTATACAGTAGAGTATGATGAAGGTGTCACTACAATATCATGTATGAGCTGTGATAATTTTCACTTTCGGCACTTTTTAGCTGATCCAGATGAAGGCAAAGAAAATGATTAACACTGGATCTTGAATCAATCTAATGTACAGATATGGCACCTGTTGTCCAAAATATTCAGGACCTGGGGTTCTCTGCAATATGGATGTCCATACCATACCATACCATAAGTCTACTAAAATTAATTTAAACATTTATGGGGGTTATTTATTAAAGTCCAATTTTTCTGGTCAGAGTTTTAAAAGGGAAAACAACTTTTTAGTAGAAAAAAAAAATCTAATTTTTCATCATTTATTAAACCCAGATGCTGCTTAAAGTCCAAATAAAAAAACCATCTCAAACCTGTCAAGGTCATGTAGAAGCCAATTGGAAGATATGATCTGCGCTGGGTTTTGTACAATAATCTGATATATTTAAATAGGGATGATAATCTGAAAAAATCTGAGTTTTCAGCCATCAAATCGTACCGTTCAGATTTTTCACTATTTAATCGAGTCTTTTTTCAAGTTCATTTATTGATAAATACAGTAAAAATGTCTATGGGAGTTTGGTCAAAGGGGTTTTAAGAAGATTTTCAGATTTTAGTAAATAACCCCCTAAATAAACCCAATAGGACTGTTATTCCTCCAATAATTTTTTTTATCTTAGCTGGGATCAAGTACAGGGTGTAGGTTTATTTTTAGTAAAAAGGGAATCATTTTTCTCTGTAAATGGTTTTTATTATATTCTTAAAATGGAGTCTATGGGAGATAGCCTGCCCATAATCCGGAGTTTTCTGGATAACAGGTTTCCTGATAATGGATCCTAAACCTGTATCTGCCAGTGCAACTGCCTTTACAGCTTATCAGTTCTCCCTTTGACACCAAAAGAAAACTTTGATTCATTTGCAATAAATGCTCTTGTGTCCTAACAAAAGATGAATTGATGAATAAGGAACCACTATTTTACCCTTATTTATACATAAAGATAATATCCCCCCTATGTGCCTTGCGACTTTTTATCTTTAGTTGCACATTTCTTTTTGTGGCATATTATATGTCCGTCTTTATGTAAGTAACTGATATTTAAAACTGTACAAACCAACACAGGCACATATAACTCTGTATTGTTGAGTTGTATCAGTTGTCGGTTTGCTGCTGTGGTTAATGCCACACTGCCATTCTATCAAGCAAGTCTGAGGATACAGGAGCCTATTCTTTAGTAGAAGTTATTGTTTGTTATCCTGGCACTGCTTCCCATGCAATGAGAAAAAGCAGTGATGATGTATTCCATTGCAATATTCTAATCATAGTACTTGATAGTCGCTTGACTTCTAAAGCATAGCTCATTTTTCTCCTATTTTCCTAACTCAAAGGATATATATTAAAGCCATAAGTGAAGATTGTCAAGCTTTTTATTCAGAAATATGAAAGAAACCTTAATTTAAACAAGGTTTTCTGGTAAAGGCTGTGATATGAAAGATATGGAACAATATGGTTTCATTTACAGCAGACTCAAACCTGTAAATCAAAGATGAAAGATTTCACTCAGCTAGGATTATATAATTCTCTTTTGTTATATTCTGGGACTGTTTTGTTCTTGCATTTGGGTTTGTTTAGGATTAGCATTCCGTTTTTGAAAGACTTTTACTACGAACACATAAAGAAGTGCTGATACCGAGCTGAACCTTTTTTATTTAGAAATACGAAACCTTTATTGGGCAAAGTTAAGCGAAAGGGAATATAATTCTGAATTGTATAGGAATGATTTTTCATTTGAAATGGTTGCATGTAAATACAATGCATTGTTCATTGAGAATTCGTCTAGGGGTTAACATTACAATCAGTATGGAAGGATCTTCTTGTTGTGAAAGAAGTGCCTATATATATAGCTCCATGTTGTAGCTCCCACCCTTCCCAGCTCTAGTCAGGTGATCCCACTGGTGGCTAATAAAAGGGCAACCAAGTTGGGGAGTTTTACTTTGAAAACAGCAAGTAAGTTGCAGGTAAAACTTAGTCCCATGGTAAAATGTATAATGAAGCAATATAATTCTTAATGAATCAGATGAAAATTGAGTGTAGGACTGGCCAGATATAGGATGACTTTGACGTAGTTGGCCAGCTTAAATATATTGCAATATATGGACAAACAATCCCTGTTTTGTTTAAAGGTCAAGGCATCTTTTAGAAGCTGTATGCACAAAATGTGTCTGTCTTAAATATATTGATAATGGGTTGAGTGCAGTAATAGGCTCAGTTAAGAAAAACTGATTCATAAAAAAAATATATAAAAATAGTTAATCCAAAAGAATGGCTCTGCCTACTAAAAGTAGGTATAGAGATAGATATCTGATTGTATTTCTATTTTTTTTTTTCTTTTGGGATTCCACGCTAGAAATAGAAGGTGATCAAGTGAAACATATAACTTTTCATGTATTTTCACTTACCTGAGTTTAAAATGAATTGAAATGACAAATTTTCTGTGTTAAAGGAAAACTATATCCCCCAAACAATGTAGGTCTCTATTAAAAGATACTGAGTAAAACAGCTCATGTGTAAAACCCTGCTTCATGTAAACGAACCATTATCATAATAATATACCTTTTTAGTAGTATGTGCAATTGGGTAATCATAAATAGAAAATTGTCATTTTAAAAAATAAGGGCCGCCCCCTGAGATCGTAAGATTCACTTTGCACACATACAAACCACATGTAAGGTCACATGAGCCAATTAACAGACAGAGTTCTGACTTTTGCTTCCTCACTTCTTCCTGTTACAGTTAGGGGCCGATTCACTTAGCTCGAGTGAAGGGTTCGAATGAAAAAAACTTCGAATTTCGAAGTTTTTTTTGGGTACTTCGACCATCGAATTGGTTAAATTCGTTCGAATTCGAACGAAGTCGAACGAAATCGAACGATTCGAAGTAAAAATCGTTCGACTATTCGACCATTCGATAGTCGAAGTACTTGCCCTTTAAAAAAAACTTCGACCCCCTACTTCGGCAGATAAAACCTACCGAAGTCAATGTTAGCCTATGGGGAAGGTCCCCATAGGCTTGCTAACCTTTTTTTGATCGAAGGATTTTCCTTCGATCGTTTGATTAAAATCCTTCGAATCGTTCGATTCGAAGGATTTAATCGTTCGATCGAACGAAAAATCCTTCGATCGTTCGATCGCAGGATCAGCGCTAAATCCTTCGACTTCGATATTCGAAGTCGAAGGATTTCAATTCGAGGGTCGAATTTCGAAGTATTTTTAACTTCGAAATTCGACCCTAAGTGAATCTGCCCCTTAGTGAATCTGCCCCTTAGTGTTGTAGTATTTCCCATATTACGCAAAAAAGCACCCATCTACATGTGGAGGCCTATTCTTAACAGTTTAATTTTAGTGGTTTTAGGGGTTATGTATACTTGAATAAACTCAATTGTTATAAAATCAATTTAAAAAATCTGAAAAAACGATTGAAAATGAAATATACGAAAACTCTCTGAAACCTTTAAAAATTTGAGTTTTTCACATAATTAATAGCTTCAAAAATGAGAAACCCTCTTAAAGTCTGAATTGATTCAAATTGGTCCAATAGGATCACCATACGATCAGAATAAAAATACAAAAAAGCATCTGAAACCCCTAAAAGATATGAGTTTTTCACATAATTAATAGCTAAAAAAATGAGAAGACCTCTAAAAGGCTCATTTGATTAAAAATGTTCTAATAGGATAAGAGGTCCAGATGATAAATGGGCTTTTTCTTTCTTTTATTACTTGTGCATCCACTTGCTTAGTTAATTTTTAGTTCATTTTTTGTTATTTTTCATGAATGATATAGTTTTGATACTATCATGCCATTGTCTCCTTTGCAACATATTTTCTTCATCTGCATAACATTTGTTGTCATTTTGATTTCATTTGTTTAATATGAAAATCAAATAAAATATTTTAAACATTAGGATAAGAGGAAGATTGGAATAAAAATTTGAGTTTTGCACATAATAAATAACTTAAAAAATTAGAAACCCTCTTAAAGTCTGAATTGATTCAAATTGGTCCAATAGGATAAGCATACGTTCAGAATAAAAATACAAAAAAAACTTTCTGAAACCTTTAAAAATGTGAGTTTTTCCAATACTTAATAGCTAAAAAAAATGATAAAACCTCTAAAAGTCTGAATTGATTAAAATTGGCCCAATAGGATCAGCGCAGCTCCCACTGACTTCTATAGGATTTTTGCCGTTTTTACACTTGAATCTTGAATTTTTAGAGCTATGAGAAAGAGAAAAACATAACATTTTAGAGATTTGTGAATAAAATAGACATTTGAATGTTAGTAAATTGCCCCCATAGTGTAAAATGATTTTGGATTTGCAGAATAAGCCTATTTACAATTATTGTATTTCATAGCACTTTACAGTGAGTGGAGGGAGTCAGATAATATATGATGACGAGCTCACATTAAACAGGAAACATATTGTCATGATGGCTCTGGCTTGCAATAGCAAATGTGTTAGGTTTTCCTATAACAAATTTTTTTGAATATTTCCAAACATTGTAAGTCATTTTTGTTTCATTTGAGAAAGAGAAATGTGTCATTCTGTGCTGGGTCGTCTTATTGCAGGTGCAGAGCTCAAAGGCATAAGCAAAAAGAGAGATAGTAAAATATACAGAAAGAAATATGTGCGGCGTGTGTGTAGTTCACACTGAATTTGTTATTCTGATTTTGTGCTGTAAATCAATAAGACAGTCTTGGCGGCCTGTCTGAGAAGCTTTTAAATAAATAAGGAAAGGAATGTGTGTATAAATGTATATTATACTTTCTGTATCTATGAACAAATTCAAGATGGTAGCCTAAGATGTGAAATTTAGTTATATTCCAACGTGTTTATATATTTTAGAACAACTTCAGATATTAATATCAGAAAATTCTTCATTGGTTGCAGCATAACAGATAATTATTTTTTTCCCAAGCAGTTTGTTAAAAAAAAGAAAAAAAAAGATCCTCTTACTGTATTCAGCTTTTTTATATTTGTTTTAACATAATGCTCGTAAACATTTGTGGCCTGATACTTTACTGAGTTGTAAGAGCTCAATGCGGCTGAGCTCTAACACCCGATAGAACAGAATTTTGTTTGACTGTTTAATTGACAATTTGACTTTGAAAAAAGATCGAAAATGCAAATTTTGAAATATATCTCTTTAAAAATTCCTCTTCGACCATCTAAAACCTGCCGAATTGCGTTTTAGCCTATGGGGGACGTCCTAGAACCTACTTGGAGTCAATTGGTATATGAAGTTTTTTTGGGGGAAAAACTTTGATTTGTAGGATTCGAATGCACTATTACCTTGATTCTAATTCGATGGAAAATGGACCCATTCGGGCAAAAAAAATATTAGAATTTTTTTTTAATGAATTTCGGTTGGTCTTTTTTCATTTGGATTTCGAAGTTTTTTAAATGCGAAATTCGACCCTTGATAAATCTGGTCCTAAATGTCGTGAAATACTTTCCTGGCAGCATAATGGTTAATTGGTATTTTTTCCCAAGCAAAAAAAAAAAGATTATTATTCCAATGTACTAAGCTCTATTCTGATTTATTAAGCACAATTTTAACTTTACTAAATATGCCCAAAAGGAATTCTATTCACATCACTATACAAGTAGCAGTATATACAGTACATAAGGCAATACATTTATGTGCACGGCTTATCCATGTGTCTTTACATGCATGGAGCAAATATGCCAACAATAGAAATAGAAACCTTATTTTTTTCCCCCTTTAGAACACTCACATCAATGGCAGCTGTTTGTGTCTGGTTTTTCATCCATTTGTGTATATTGTTTACTTTCATATTCAGTACAATGAAAGTATTGAAATAAGTGCACTGAAGGAATATAATGTTTTGGGTGTGATTATTTATACATTTTCACTGGGCAGATGTGCTGACTTCTGTTTATATTTAAGTGGGTTTTTTTTCCCCTAAAAGCCTTTGTCAGAATTCCAGTTTTCAAACTGACTGCCCACTGTATCGGAGCAATGTACAGTAGCGCTTGCAGGTTCCAAAACAAGGAGATCTGTGGGATTGAGATATAATAAAAACAATGTACAGTGAGGTGCAAGCTTAGATATGAACCAACAACTGACAGGGCTCTGTAAATGATCAGGACTTCGAATCTAATCACAGCGTGGCTACTGGAATGAGGAAATTGTAGTGGTTCTACAAAGATTAATTCTGTATTATGTATTTTTGTATTTTGTGATTATGTATTTTGTATTTTAATCAGTTTTGTGAATGGAATAGTGATAATGCATTTTGTGGCAATGCAATAATAGATACATACTTTACTAAAACTAAACACTTTGCCATGATATTTCTTGCACTTAAATAAGTAGGTATAGTGCAAAATTCTCCATAATGACAATAAAATAATATAATGATGTAGAGGTATGGGATCTGTAATCTGGAATTTCCTTAATTTGTATCTCCATGTTTTAAGTCTGCTAAAATTCATTTAAACGCTATGGGGCATATTTATCAAGGGTCGAATTTCGAATTGAAAAAACTTTGAAATTCGAGCGCAAAAAGACCCACCAAAATGAAATCGAAGTTATATTTTTGGGTCGAATAGGTCCGTTTTCGAATGAAATGGTCCGTATTTGGCCGAATTTGAAATGTTCAAATTGAAGGAATAGCGCATTCGATCGAATTTGATTCACTGTTTTTCCCAAAAAAACTTTGATTTTTCAAAGTCCACCAATTGACTCCAAATAGGTTCAGGAGGTACCCCATAGGCTAAAACAGAAATTCAGCAGGTTTTAGATGGCAAATGGTCGAAATCAAATTTTTAAAGAAACAGTACATGATAAATTTCGATATTCAAATTTTTGACTTTTTTTTAAATTTGAATCAAATTTGGACTATTCCCTAGTCGAAGCACACAAAAAATAGCTTGAAATTAAATTTTTTTCATTCGAAAATACACCTTGACCTTTGATAAGGTTGGTCTCTTTGAATTAGAATTTCTACGTTTTTCAAATTCGAAATTCGACCCTTGATAAATATACCCATTAATATATCATAACATGACATTTGCAAAATTCTTTTCCCTGTTTCATTACTGATTGCGCGGCTAGAGACTTGCATTGTGTTAAAATTCTCTGCTTTTTGGCTTGTTAGGGTGAACTACAACACCCCACATTTAAAAACTTTAAGATGGTTATTTACTAAAACTCAAATTTTTTCTAGTCAAGTTTTAAAGGGGAAAAAACCCTGAAATTTTTAGAGAAAAAAAACTTTTTTGAGATGTATTATACATAGAAGCTGCTAAAAATTAGAATCTGAAAATAATTCAGCTAAACCCAGTCAAAATCATGTAAAAGTTAATGACACATGGTCCCTTTTATTTTGGTACACTTGATAAGGCACAACCTTAAGCTGGCCACAGACGCATAGATCCGATTGTACGAATCAACGTACGATCAGAATTCCCCATTTCCCGACCTGCCACTAACCATTCCAATCAAATAAAGTACAAAAGATCAGATGAGCCGATGTTCTGCCCCTGACAGCAATCGTACGAAGTTATGTCCGACTAAGCTGGTCTCCCACTAAAAATCGTACGATCGGCAATACACGCAGAGATATTAACGGCAGCCAAAAGAAATCTTTTAACCTGTCTGATAGACCAAATGACCAATCGACCAAACGACCGATCTCCGACGGATGGAAAATTCGGGACTCGCCACACACAGTCCAAAAATCGTACGAATCCTCGATTCATACGATCAGATCTTTGCGTCTATGGCCAGCTTAACACTTGATAAAGGGCCAGGGAGCAGGCCTGAACAGTTGTAATTGTCACAGATCAAAAGCCATGTGTTCAATAAAGGCTTTTTAAAAACGTTTTTTCCCACAATTTTGCTGTGTTATACATTGGAGTGTGACAATCCAGTTGGTTTGTGGACCACAGGTCACGTGCACCGGTTTGTTGGGAAAATTGGAAGATTGGTGAGTGCTGACTAAAAAATACTGTTGTCCCTTTTACTTTTGGAACATGTTTTATGCCTCCACGGTTCTTAAAAGTTTTGGGCTATTTGCTCTGTTTTTCATTCAATAATCCACATTATTCGAGTTTTTTCAGGCTACAACTCAGAAAAGTTGGGTTTTCAGAGCATAGGTTTTTTCGAGAAAAATTATTGATAAATAAAGGTGGATTTGGGTATGGGTGTTTGGTTGAAATTTTTTTTATAATAAAGTGAGAAAAATTGCAGTTATAGGAATTATTTAACAAGGCCCAAAGTATCTCAGTATTTCTAATATCAAACTTCGAGCAACTCTGAATTCCCAAATGGACTTTAGTTATGAAGTAAAAAGCCCTAAAAAAATTGGGTCAGGCAAACTTGTTCATTTTCCACAAAAACAAAGTTTTTGCGACGAAACCCTGAACTAATCGGATATGGGAACGGATATCAGCGCAGACACTGGAACCTTCCCCACTGACTTATGACCTCGAGAGCTTTTAGATGTCGGGGTTTCGGATTCAGAGTTTTTAGACATCTTGTAAAATTCTTCGTTTTTTTTGCTCCGAAAACTATGAATTTTTCGAGGTTCGGATATTCGGAGCTTGATAACGAACGTAAGGGATTCATCATTTTGTACAAAATCCTCCCCTCGTCCATGTTCATAAATTTTGTTTTTATTCTATTCTGAAAAATTTAGATCACCGGTATTGAACGGACACTCTCTGGAGCATATCTAGCAAAAGGCAAAATTAGAAATGTTGCAGCTTGGGAAGGATTTCATTGAGAATTTATATATCTGATATATTTTTATATAAACTGACACAATAGTAAAAATAGATCAGTTTTAGATACATTGTACATATTTAAATTTTGAATGCAACTAATTTCCTGTATTACATCTATGGAATAATTTAGAATGAATTAAGAAGCTTATTTTCCTGCACAGTTACTCCAGCTATAAAATATTACCTTTGCTAAAATATCTGTAGATTCCCGTTTTTGTGGTCTTTTGTCCACAATTAAATTCTTTCTGAAATAATTTATCTCCCGTACATTTACTTAAAGTGCACATTTCTACGGCGTGCTTAGAAAACTTTGCACAATGGCAGTTTACAAATAGCTGTGGGTATTAAATCTGTTTCCATATGGCTATGTTTCAAAACTAAAGAAAAAATGAGGAATTTTTTATAGCATAATTATTAAACTAAGAAGTGTGAGTGTTCACTCTGATTTCTTAAAGGCCATATGCACTAAAATAATCTTTTGTGTCTTTTTAAAAACTACGTCAAGAATGGTGGGTGGCTAGTACAGGACCTGTTATCCAGAATGCTCGGGACCTGGGGTTTTCCGGATAATGGATCTTTCTGTAATTTGGATCTTTATTCCTTAAATCTACTAGAAAATCATGTAAACATTCAATTAACCCAATAGGCTGGTTTTTCTGCCAATAAGGATTAATTATATCCTAGTTGGAATCCAGTACATGGTACTGTTTTATTATTATTATTATTATTATTATTAAAATAATATTTTTATTATTTGGATAATATGTAGGAGACTGCCATCCTGTAAATCTTAGCTTTCTGGATAACGGGTTTCCGGATAATGATCTCCTGTACTGAATTATCAGTATGCACAATGTCTTCTGAGTGTTAGGGGCCGATTTACAAAGGGTCGAATATCGAGGGTTAATTAACCCTCGATATTTGACTGGGAATTAAAATCCTTCGACTTCGAATATCGAAGTCGAAGGATTTTGGCGCAAATAGTGTGATCGAACGATCGAAGGATTATTCCTTCGATCGAACGATAAAATGCTTCGAATCGAGCGATTCGAAGGATTTTAACCAACGATCGAAGGAATATCCTTCGATCAAAAAAAGTTAGCCAAGAGACAGTTCTTTTCTTAAAGAGACAGTACTTCGACTATCGAATGGTCGAACGATTTTTAGTTTGAATAGTTCGATTTGAAGTCGTAGTCGTAGTCGAAGGTCGTAGTAGCCCATTCGATGGTCAAAGTAGCCCAAAAAACACTTCGAAATTCGAAGTTTTTTTACTTTGAATCCTTCACTCGAAGTTAGTGAATCGGCCCCTTAATGTCAGCCTATCAAACTGAGCCAGTTAACTCTTCTTCCATTTAAACTGCTGTCTGTACCTTTGGATGATAGTGTAAAATGATCTTTGATCCGGGTTGTAAGTGATAACGTTTAATATGTTGTTCATTAGGAGTTCTCTTGGAGCCTTTTCAGTTTACAATTTGATCTTTGGGAAGTCATGTAGGACATTTTCCTGCAGCAAGGTTACTACAGTGGTCTAGTGTTCCCAGTCAAAGTCTAATGAAAACGTAACATTTCACAAATGCGCTAATAGGCAGCAGGTGCTTCTGTAACCGTTTCACTTGCAGTTATCATCAAAGCGTCATCAGTTTTCCTATTCCAATTTTTCATCTTTTTTTTAAAAAAAAACATCTTTGTAAACATATTTTAACTCCAAAATATTTTCTATTTCAGTCTTTTTTGGAAGTCTTATTTATCAAGTATTTTGACTAGTGATGGGCGAATTTGGGGCGTTTCGATTCACCGAAAGATTTTCAAATTTCACGTGAAATTCGCGAAACAGCGAAAAATTTGCAAACGGCAAAAAATTAGCGAAACAGCATTTTTGACGCCAGCGTCCATTTTTTTTACGCTGCCGAATTTTCGCTGCAGTTTTGCGAATTTATTCACCAGCGGCGAATCTCGGGAATTCGCCGCAAATTCGCCCATCACTAATTTTAACAAGGATTTTGGCAAAAATAATTAAATAAATGTTTTTGCTCCATACCTGGTAGAATATGTTTTTTCTTGTAAACGACTATCAATGTTTGAATTTGAATTTTTAATGTAGAAAATGAACAGCACCATCGATTTGGATGTAGTTTAAAAAGCCTTTATTTGTGCTCTTGTGGGCATCCCCCGCGACGTTTCAGGCCATGTGGCCTTTTATCAAGCTTGATAAAAGGCCACATGGCCTGAAACGTCGCGGGGGATGCCCACAAGAGCACAAATAAAGGCTTTTTAAACTACATCAAAATCGATGGTGCTGTTCATTTTCTACATTACATGGTCTGTCAATGGAAAGTGGTCGTTGCAGAACGTGCACCATCAAGGCAAGATACTAAGAATCGGTGTGCTGGCTAAATTTGGTCTCTGAATTAGAATTTTTGCCACGATTTGAATTTTTTTTCACAAAAAACAAAATTAAATTATATTTTCAAAAACTAGAATGTCTGGTATTTATTAAGCAAAAAAAAATTGAATGTAAAAAATTGGCATCTAAAAGCTGGTGAGGTCACGTAGAAGTCAGTGGGAGTTGTCCTAGGCAAAATTGAAGCCATTGTTTTAGTTCAAGATTTTCGAGTTTTTGAATTTGTAATCTCACATTAAATATTTTTTTTAAGCCTATAAACTTGCAAATTCAAGGTATTCGAGTTTTTTTCACGATTGTATTCAATCAGATTTTTTAAATTCTGATTTTTTCCTAGACAAGCAAAAATTTGAGTTTTTTAAATAATGAGTTTATTCGAATTATAAAAAAACTCACAAACCTTAAAATAAGCCCATAAAATGTTTTTTCTGTTCACCAAAAATGTTATTGCTTACTTGTTTTAATATTACATGAAATTGCCATAACAACACTTTCCTTTTGTTATATTGAGAAACAATGTTTTAGAAATGGGCAATTCTACTGCATCATGAATCAAGTTCCTTTTGGATAGTTTATAAAAGGTTTGTTATTTATTTTATTTAATTAAGATGAATAAAAGCTGGATATGTTACTTATTCTTTAACATGTGGATATAAATGACCACCAAGTGATCCTTTTCCCTAGTAAATGGACAGAAAAGGACCGCATTACATAATGAACAAATCTGACTCTCCCTTACGATGAAATTTATAGCTTAGCGATCAATGAAATGATGGCATTGGCACATATTTTCTCAAAACCACCCTAAAATTTTGCAGCAAAAAAACACAACCTTAGGGGCAGATTTACTAAAGGGCAAAGTGACTAACGCTGGCTACGATTCGCCAGCGTTACTGCTTTCAGGGACTTTTTACTAAAGGGTGCAGGCGTCACTTCGCTAGCGAAGGAGATAGCACCTTCAGCCCTAAAGAAGTATGCGAAAACAGCCCGTCTCTACGTGCCAGTACGTGTCTATTGGTAACACCTTCAGCACACAGGCAGCAGTATAGACCAAGTGGCAGATCATTTCACTAATGTGCCTTAATATTACTGCTATGGGATTCCTGATCACACTGTGCTGGGGGGGCCTCATTAATATTAATTTCATGATGGAGGTTGAGGACCAGTATAAATTTGAAAACGGGCCGCACTTTGGACATGCCTGGATTTCTGTCAAGTAGACATCATAGCAGTTATTTGTTACCCCCAGGAACTTTATTTACTTTTCTGTTGCTCCCCAAATCTTTATCGCGGATGTAGAGCAAACATTGCAGTTTTTGTCACCATTACTGAAGCAAAAAAGTTTGCAGGGTAATCCCTGTTCTTCAAATGAACAAAGGACTGCAGCCATAGCAATCTAATAACCAGAGCTAGTTACATCATATAGGACCACACTGAGCTACTCTATAATACCATGGTCTAAAAGAATATGCAGGTAGGACAAATGGGAAAAATATAGTGGGTACAACTTGGTGCTGTATAATAGTCTTCCCTTTTTACATTAAACAAATTACAAGCTAGGTGTATGAAATGTCCTTGTTATTTTTTATGGAACCTTCCATATGGTTCCATAAATAGAAGTTATTTATACAGCATATTATTGTAGACACACTTACTCATCATTGTGTGTCATACTTCCTCTGCAAATGTATTTCTACAAATTTCCTTTCAAATAATAAAACAAAATTGCATGTCACGGTTTGAAAAAAGTTTATTTATTTTTACTGTATATCTAATATATATATATATATATATATATATATATATATATATATATATATATATATATATATATATATATATATATATATATACAGTATATATATATATATGTAGAGCTAATTGGTCCCACAAGATTTAGGCAAGTTTTCCATTGCAGCCATGTTCCGCCGTTAATGTGTGGCTGCCCTCATTCCCCCCGTGGTTCAATGATGCTTTTCTTGTTCTGGGAATGGTATTTTCTAACAAAAAAAGCTTAATAAAATCAATATACATCGTTTTTATGTATGGTGATAAAATCAGCTTTCTTACTCAGCCCAAAACTTGTGATTTCTAGATTACTGGAGCATCACCAAGGTAAGAGTAAATGGATTTGTAAGAATCACTACTATTACTGTTTTTTTTTTTATATGACGAACCAACAAATTCCGCTATGCGTTACAACAGACCAGGCAAGCATGGAAGCAAAGTTGTTATTTCAGTAAATATATAATACATAGGGGCACATTTACTGTGGGTCGAATAACGAGGGTTAGTTAACCCTCGATATTCGACCATCGAAGTTAAATCCTTCAACTTCGAATATCGAAGTTGAAGGATTTACCGCAATTCCTTTGATCAAACGATCGAAGGATTTTATTCCATTTTCCTTCGATCACAAATTGCTAGGAAAGCCTATGGGGACCTTCCCCATAGGCTAACAAGGGTGCTCGGTAGGTTTTAGGTGGCGAAGTAGGTGGTCAAAGTTTTTTTTAAAGCTACAGTACTTCGACTATCGAATGGTCGAATAGTGAAACGATTTTTAGTTCGAATCGTTTGACTCGAAGTCAAAGTCGTAGTCGAAGGTCGAGGTAGCCAATTCGATGGTCAAAGTAGCCAAAAAAATACTTTGAAAATTCAATGTTTTTTTCCTTCTAATCCTTCACTCGAGCTAAGTAAATGTGCCCTATACTGTATTAGTTACACACCTTTACTTACAAGTACGGAGATTTAAGATTATATATAATAAAGACATACTAGACCCTTGCCGCTTTCACTTATTGTAATTGGTGTTTCATTAAATTATTTTGCTCTTGTTTAGAAGTTTTTTTCTGAGCTGGGCTAATTGGTGAAAAACGAGACACATACCTGTCCTTGGCTTGTGCATGTCTTTGTTAACAAGAAAAATCTTTGTATACAATGGCAGGAACAGGACGAGGTATTATTATGGTAGAGTCTGCTACAATGGCACGTGCAATGCCTGTATGAAAACACAATTGCTCTTCTGTGTTTTACTAGTACAAGCATATCCCATGGCATCTTTTATAAAATCCATTCTCTTATTTATATGACAATTTATATGTTTATAAAGGACTGTTTTTAGATTTCACAACTGATCTACATGTAAAGGTGATACTACTAAAAAATAAATGCCGTAGTTTTATCAAAACACTCCTCCTTACTAAGGACAGGTCTAGATAATAGATTTACAGCTCAGAAACATCTTTGGACTAGAAATAAATGATACAGGGTTTAGGGGTCCAGCTGTGGGTGATAAGCATTCACATGTTTTTATTTACATTTTCTAGTAAACATATAGAACATTATAGCAGAATATTTACAGCTGAGTATGGTATAAACAAAGTCCAGTAACTGCAGCACACTTTCAAATGAAGTGATTTTCCAGTATTCTGATTTTATTGGCTCAATTTATCAAGTAGACTTGACTTATCAAGGATTGAAAGGGTCCTGTGAGGCCCAAAACATTGCCACTTTTGTCTAATTGATAAATTGTGCCAATAAAATCCCAATACTGGAAAACCACTTAATTTGAAAGTGTGCCGCAGTTACTGGACTTTGCTTAGTACTTTCCTCACTCGTGGCAGGTTGGGTTAATTACTGCTAATCACCTGATCCCAAGGGAATACGCACTAGGGGGCAAATTCACTAAGATTCGTAGTTGCGCCAGCGCTTCGCAAATTCACTAAAATCCGAAGTTGCACTCAGGGGTAGCGTAAGGTTGCGAAGTTGCGCTAGCGTTGATTCGCTAAGCGAATCTAAGTTACACTAGTGATGGTTAATTTGCATACGGCGCCAAATTAAAATTTCAATGGAGGAATATGTAGCAGCACTACACAAGCCTGGGAAACCTTCAAAACATCAAATAAAATTGTTATTTTGCCCTACACATGTGCCCACGGTATAGTTAAGTTGCCATGAGTTAGGAAATGTAAGGGGGAAGGAGGGGAGCCCCAAAATATTTTTCGATCTTTTTCAGCCTATCACCCATAATATAGATAAAACACCAGCGTTTTTTGGGACTTTTAACTTTTTTTGAAGAAATCCCTTACGTCTGTTGCGCAAATTCGCCAGGCATAAGGGTGCGAAGTTGACGCTAGCGTTAGGCGCTTCGGCTCATAGTGAATTTGCCCCAAGGTTTGAGAGCTCCATTATTTTGTGGAGTAAGGTATACACAACTGAACAGAGTGATAAAGATCAAATTAAAAGAACAGAGTATAACATCTATAATGCTGACCATGTAATACTGAAAATACAGAACAAAACAAAGTTCATTGGATAGCAGTGGCAATATAAATTGCCCAAAAAGAACCTTTCAGAAAGAAAAATGTAATGGAATATGAGGTTCAGCCATTACAGCAGTCGTGGTTGATCAATTGCATATTCTGAAAAATGGCCTCTGTTATTTCTGTAGTATGGAATACAAGCTTTTTAATCTGCCATTATGTGAGGTATACAAGCGCATTAAATAATATTAAATATTACCTCTAAATGGATGCATACTTATACATAGAAGTGTTCAAATATAATGTAGGCACTTAAATGCATAGGAAAAGTGACAGGACAATTCTGCAGCACTGTCTAATGTATGTTGATTATTTATTATTGTTAATTTTTATTACGGAAGTAAAGAACAGAGAGTCATACAAACAAAGTGGCAAATATAAATGCATACAAAAAAAGGAACAGTAGGTCTTTGGGGTCTTGGTCTATAAGAGCTTTGTTGAGTGATGAGCTCTCTCTGCAGTTCTCCGTTTCACATTCCTACAAAGCCTCACAGCTGTAAAAAAAACAAAGCAACCGATTTTAAGATGAAGAAAAAGCTTCCATCAAAAACTCTGAGAACTTCCCTTGTAAACTACCAGTTGAGCCTTTACTATGATAGTCTTTGATGTAATGCCAAAATATTTTTTAGTCTCTTATTTGCATACACAAGCGCACATACAAACACAAGCATATTAAGATGTAAGGAGTATTTCAGGATGCCCAACGCTGTGATGGATCTTCGTTGCAGCAGCTGGAAAACTGTAGCTGGAATTTTGCAAAATGGTTCCCAAATTGGGGAGAAATGTGCTATAGAAACAAACAGGATGCAGGGATTACTCCCAGACTTCACTATGTACATTACCATTAAAATCTAGTGAGAGGAGTGGAAATGTATCAAATTGTATAAAATGTGGTTACCCAATTTAGCTAACCACATTTTATCAACAGTTGACGAGGGACCCAAAAATCCTTGAATGGCATCTTTATGAACTGTTTGACTGTTTGGTCTGTGAAGGCGATTGTAGGCCAGATATTGTAATGATGAGCAATCAGATCTTTATATTTATTTGTCACTTTATTTACCTATATGTGTCAATACACTGGCAACAGATACAGATCTTAGGAGGTTGGGTTCAGATGGTTTATACTAGGGCTTATTTACAATTGCAGATGCAAGTGAGGTTGTACCAACATGGACACAATCATTGCGCATAATGACGATTAATTAAATCAAACCTTGCTACTTGCAATTTCTTGTATTTGTTGCAAGCACCAATGTGTCAGTCCAGTCTGCTCTGATAAAAGTAAACCTTTTGACACTGAAAGACCCTAGAGCTACCCTAATCCTAGAGATATCTAGTTCCAATTGAGGGCTGCATCAATGGCACAGCAGAATTAGGCCCGGAGAATCACATGCAAATGTTATAAACCTCAAATGCCTACAATCAAACAATCTGGACCAGCGTCAGACTGGGGATCTGGGACCAACCAGGCTGCCACCCAGACCCCCCCCCCCCCGGCTCTCTGGCCCAGTGGTAAAATTTCTGTTGTTGCAACATACCTTTCCTACTTACACAGCATTATGGCTACATAACCATTGCAAGCATTGCATTTAAAATTGCACTTCACACCTGTGAAAAAACAGAGTTTATAAGAATACTGAAAATCTACATGTTAGAATAGATTGATTAATAGCTTTAATATTCGCTGTATCACTATTTGAACTGAAAACAAGTCATATTTCTGGAAAGCTGTACCTTTCAACATACCACGCCATACAATTTTCTCTCTCTCTCTCTTTCTCTCCCTCTCTCTATTTATTCCCCTCTCTCTCTCTCTCTCTCTCTCTCGCGCTCTCTCTCTCTCTCTATCTCTCTCTCTCTCTCTCTCTCTCTCTATATATATATATATATATATACAGTATATATATGTATATATACTGTGTATAGAAAAAGAAAAAAAGAGAGGATATTAGAATAGAATATATTGCAATATCAGTTATGTTAATATTGTACAACCAATCAATAACAGCTTTAGGTACAAATGCAAAAAAGGTTTTCTTCATTTTAAAAAATTAAGAAATTGCAAAATATATTACAAAAGGAACTAGACAATTTAAATATGGAATAGTTACTAAAGAAAAGGGTGTGTAAAAAGAGAATGGATCACATACAGTTGTGCCTCAGTGTGCAACACTCCCTTTAATAAGGTAAGAAGGGAGTGGCATAGGGATGTCCCCCGGAACCGCTTTAGCTTCTGCATTAGACTTCAAAGGCAGACTTCAAGTACAGGACCCCTTATGCCCATGTGATCTGCATTGTACACCTGCTCTTTTTCTTCTTCCAAAACTGCATTTTCCACTCTTCTATAGACATTTTTGAAGGCTGGATCTTTCTAAGGGCAGGGGCACACAAAGCTACTGGGGGAGATTAGTCGCCCATCGACAAATCACTTCTTCTTCTTCTACTGCCTCCCCGCCGGCTAAAATCGCCAGCGGGATGGCACTCGGAGAGCTTCGTTTTCCAAAAGTCGCCCGAAGTTGCCTCACGAGTAAACTTTGAGCGGCTTCGGAAAACAAAGGCTTTTTGTGGATATTAGTCGCCCGAAGAAAAGCGATTTGTCTTTGGGTACCAAATTCCTCCCTGTATACTTCTGAGTATAATAAAAAAACAAATAAAACAAGAGGGAAAGCACTGGAACTGAAACAGCAGAAAATGCCAAATCAAAATACCTTTAGTAATATACATCCCCAGAGGACAAAGCTTTCATCCTCAGCTGGATTGAAATGAGATCAGAATTCAAAAACACTTACAAGATAAACACTTACAAGGAACCACTCAGGCTAAAAGTAAATATAAATTTCTAATACATGTTAATAAAACATCCTTAAAACAATCTGAAACTTTTCATGCAGTCAATACTCCACACTTTATAGTCTCATGCCATGTTGTGGTGGTGCTTAGAGATATACCTTGGAAAGACCTGCATTGTTAGTGTAACAGTGGTGATCCATGATGAGACAGGAATTTAGGCCTACTAACTGAGTTGAGGTCTGGTTTAATTGTTGACATCTATTGGTAACCTGATTCACTAGACACTCCTGCTTAAATCTCTTACCTTTAACTTCTCTTCAGTAAAATAGACCTTGAGTGTCAGGAAAAGAATCCATACCCATGTTATAAGTCCATATTAAGCATATAAATATTGGGACTACAACTGTAATTTATATAGGTACAGATACTCCTAGTTTGTATAATAAGCATTGACTTGATATTTCAAAACAGTTTGACCCGAATTTCAACATAGTTCTTTGCAATCCTCTACAACTTCTTTTCCCATAATTAAAACGCAATCTGCAAGGAAAAAGAAAAAATGCTGAAACTAATGTATTTATTGTAGAAAACAGATGGCCTTTGTAGTGCAGTGATGTGATTCCGTTGACAAATTAACTTATTTGTTATAGCAAATGCAATGAGACATAATGCACCGCAAAAAGGGAGATGTGATTAATCTTGTTAAGTGTATTTAGTGATATTTCTGATACCTAAAGGAAACAGACATTTATAACATTTACTACAGTGGCAAATTCAGCATTATATAGATGGGGTGTAGAAAATGTCATTTCTGCCTTTATGGTGTGCCAGTGTTATGCCCATATATGGGCAGGTTTGTAAACTACCATTTGTTAAAGTGTTGTGAAACATACAATTAACTGTTCATTTTTGAATGAAAATATATAAAATATGCATCTCAGGGAGGTGTGCCAGAGTTGACACTCTTCCGTGCTGCTGTCTCTGGGGTGGGAGGTGACAATACCAGAGAGGTGGTACAGGGCCGTCATGGGGTGAGTCTATGATGTGACAATCGGTATTGGCCGGTTGTCCTGCCAATCCAAAATAGGAAAACTGGGCAGGCAGTTTTGACCCAGACAGCCTTTCAGAAAACCGGGCTGTCCAGGTCAATAATAGACAGGTGGTAACCCTTGGCCAGGTGGATGGATACTATATATAAGGAGCTATACATGGTATATGCTATTGTACTGATCATTTGGGATAAAAGTTCCAACAGTCACAACAGCAGGAAATGTAAAAGAGCTGCAATTGCTCCTCACTTTTTTCATATGCTGGTGCACCATGAACTGGCCAACATTTTACATCTGCAGATGAACCTGTGATAGTTCATAATGAAAATGGTACAAAAGAAAGATTGTTTTGGAACATGTATGTCGATCTTAAAAAAAAAAATAGATGACCCTTGTCTGCTTTTATTGGTTCCAAGTTGTCTTAGCTTTCTTTGTCTCCCTGCTAAAGAAAAGTTGAAGGAGAGATTCCTGGGATTTTGGATTTTTACAGCTTAAGATCCATTAATTTATTTTGACAAGAGATAGAACGTTTCAAAGGAAACTGTTATGACTTGCAGGTTTGTCATCTCACCTTCAGTTTTTATAAGTTACAGGGGGTGGTGGTAAGTCAGAATCGGATTAAATGCCCTGAATTTCCTTTGGGGATTTTTAGAATGTCAACTGGGCTTGTTATGTGAATTCCTCAAAGTAATAAATCAGAAAAATAATTTTATAACCATCCCCTTAAGTTGCTGTGGGCAGTTCTCACCAATCTTAACTCCTCCACTTTACTATTATCTCAACTTCTCAATTCCAGCAGGCTGAGCATAGGATAAGGCTAGTGGATATTCTATTTATTTTTCCATGTCAAACTGACAGGCTGACATGCATTTTCCATTCTTGCCATGTAGCCTTACAAGCCTGGTTTAATTTTTAAAGGTTATAATAGTCATACAACGTCCCTTTGAATAACATAGTCGCATTTTTGGATTGCTCACAATGCACGTTAGCTGTTGTCAGAGTTGCAAATCACATATTGTTCACCTCTTTCATTGCTGTCGAGGAGAAAGCCTCTGACTGCTGGTTAACAGAGTCACAGAAGAAATCATTTTCTCAGTTCAGAGTTTGCCAAATGAATTATTGAAAATAGACAGGATAAAATAATTCATTTTTTTCTTGCAAGGAAATATGAATTACTTGCAGAAGCCCAGCATGAACCTAGAGATGAATAACCTGCTATACTGTCTTTCCAATCCAGGTTTTTTAGTTATCGCCCCATCGTAGCATCAGACACAAACTCAAAACTAAAATAATGGAGTCTTGTTGTTTCAGTTTGCTCTAATCCAGTAATTTATAGCTGCCAAAATGTTAGATGTCATTAGTCTGGTGCAGTTAAAGTAACGAAAACAAAACTCTGAGTGGTTTCTATGAATTACTGGGTGGGAGAAGTCTTTTTTCATTATTTTCTATATAACTAGCAATAAGTAGACCAAGTCATGTGGAAATAGCATATGAGCCAAGGTGGGGATCCTTAAACATTGCTGTGTTTTACTGAAGAGGTTACAGATTCCACTCAAGTGGAAGAATCAGGCAGGTAGATCATAGACACTTAAATGCTGGTCTTCAGCCCAACATTCCACTGCTTCCATTACCCAGAGCAATCCCCATTCCACATGATTTTACCCTCAGCCAAATCAGTAACTAATCATAAACAATGTATTAATTGGGTAGGTGATGGGCACACTAGACTGCCATTTCAGTCAAAAAAAGACTTACCCAAAAGTCAATGCCTGCCCATATAAGAGCACCTTCATTCGGGACCAAGGATCCTTAAACTTAAACTGTGTGCTTCTTCAGAAAATATCTGTGCTATTAAACCAGTTGGTTTGGATGAGTAGTTTGCCACAGAGACATTACGTGAAGGTTCAAGTGAAGGTTCTCAATGTCTGGTTATTCAGGAAACAAATGACAGATTTGCTGCTTAGCAGTACCTTAATTGGCTGCAAATAATTCATTACATGTAGGCAGAGAGTAATTTCATTCAGAAGTGCAACAGGACATCTCATTCAACTGTTCTTATGCCAATGTGGCTCAACGTCCTTACTGGATCATCATTGAAAAGCAGCCAAATGCCTTCTTGGTAGAAATCAGGACTGTTTATTCCAGGGGTCCACAACCTTTTTTACCCATAAGTCATATTCAGATCTAGAAAGAGTTGGGGAGCAATGCAAGCATGAAAATGTTTCTGGTTGGTGCTAAATAAGGGCTGCGATTGGCCATTTGGTAGCTTCTGTGTGGCTTGTCAGCCTACAGGAGCCTCTGTTTGGCAGTACAGATGGTTTTTATGCTGCCAAAACTTTCCTCCAAGCCAGGAATTCAAAATAAGCACCTGCTTTGAGGCCACTGGGCGCACCATCCTAGGGGAGGCGAGAAATATGTTGCTCGCAAGCCACAGGTTGGGGATTACTGTATTCTAACCATGACTAGATATCAGATAGCTAGGACTAACCACAGCCCAATCTACAAAGTAGCCCCTTACTTTTAGCTATCTCTGCTACAGTATATGTAATAAAAAGTCCATGTTGCCTTTCAACAGGGCGATTCATATGCCTGCAACATAGGCATGTGAGTTACAACATGGAGTTGTACAATATATGGCTGGTTAAAAAAAAAGACTTTTCATTTTACAGGACATTATATATATTTAAAATAATTTGCTGGCGTATATTACATCACTCATTATCATTAAGCAAAGGTTAGTGTTAAACACCTGCTCTGGAGTTTCGCTAAATATTCTGTTGCCAAAAACTCCTTACGATTGCTAAATTTTATTACATATGCTGTACATGTTCGCAAAAGCCATTTGTTCGCAAACTTTGCAAGGAAGTCATTGAGGTATCAATTTGGTCAGAAAGGATGCAAACATTGAAAATTTGGGTTGCTAACATTTGCAAAGTTGTTTGTGAATGTTTTCGCTCTCACAAGACATTCCCCCTCTGGTGTGTCAATTTCTCCTCATATGTTACATAAATCAAAACAGCAAAACAACAAACATTTTGGAGCTATTTACAAGCTCAGAATGCAAGTGATATCTGTGTTAATTGGGAAACAATGGAGTAGAGTTCTGCATGGGTCCAATTGGAAGCACTGTGCCCAACCCAGACCTGCTGACCCCTAGTCCGACCGGCACCTGCCTCATGCACCTACCCAAAGCCACTACCCAACCCGGACCCTATAAGTTAAACTTACCTTCTGACCCAGGAGCCACAAAATCCGAAGTGCCGTCATCGCAGACCGGAAGTGATGTCACCCTGGTGCTAATTCTTCTGGAAAGGTACCAAAAAAATCGCCTACAGCAAGTCACCAGTTACCCAGACAGGTTACCAATGGACTACCTACATGGAATTTAGGGATTTTCTACCCAGAACCCGACAGCTTTGTGGGTACCCAACCCAGTGCACACATATATGTTGCACATAGCTCTGCTTCCTTGCATTGGCTGCATTTTTGATGGTGACTTGTGCAATGCAAATCTGTAAGGTGGTAAGTAACAGGTTTCCCAATATATCTTGCACCTGTAGCCACACATAATAATGCATGAATCAGGTACAAGAGGAGCTTCACATATGACATAGAAGTGAATATGTGGTTGGAGTCTACCCATATATCCTGTTAGGTGCAACGGTTTGGTTACATGTCTGTAAGCGCAATGAGTTGTACCTGACAAGTGCATTGTAGGCAACATATTACAATTTAATCCAGCTTCAACCCAACTGCACATAAGGGATGGTTCACCTTTACATTAACTTTTAGTATGTTATAGAAGGATCCATTGTTAGCAACTTTGCAAATAATTTTCATTATTGATTTTTGTATACTTAATTGAAATGTCTTCCTCTTCTGTTTCTTTCCAGCATTTAAATAAGGGGTCACTGGCCCAGATGCCAAAAACTGTTGCTCTAAGGCTATAATTTTATTGATATTGTTACTTTTATATCTTTCTATTCAGGCCCCCATCCTATTCATATTGCTGCCTCTAGTTCAAACCACTTCCTGGGTGCTAGAGTAAATAAGACACTAGGGGGCAAATTTACTTAGGGTCGAATATCGAGGGTTAATTAACCCTTGATATTCGACTGCTGAATTGAAATTCTTCGACTTCGAACGATTTTTCTTCGACCAAAAAATACTTAGAAAGCCTATGGGGACCTTCCCCATAGGCTAACATTGACTTCAGTAGGTTTTAGGTGGCGAACTAGGGGGTCGAAGTTTTTTTTTAAAGAGACAGTACTTCGACTATCGAATGGTCGAATAGTTGAACGATTTTTAGTTTGAATCGTTCGATTCAAAGTCGAAGTCGTAGTCGAAGGTCGAAGTAGCCCATTCGATGGTCGAATAGCAGTCAGATAGCTGCTGAAATATCAAACAGGAGAGCTGCTGAACAAAAAGCTAAATAACTGAAAAACCATAAAAAATAAAGAAAAAATGAATACCAGTTGCAAAATGTCTTATAAAGTGAATGTCTACATCATACTTAAAGTTAATTTAAATGTGAACAATCCTTTTTGCAGTTTTCAGAAATTGCCAGAGGGCTTGGGGGGCAGTGTAATGGTGCCAAATAAAAAAAAATAATTGGGAAAGCTTTAATTCCCCTTTGTGGGTGAATTGCATGAGTAAGTAAAGTTAAAATAACAAAAGTACAGAATCCCAATTCGTCGGCACCTGGTGGTTTTTGCACTGTCAGGCTTTGCTTGAAGAATATGTCTGAAGATTTTACACACACCAGATTTAAATTACTTTTCAGCAGCACACAGTTTATATAAGACTTAGGGAGTAATTCTGTTTTAGTGCATGTGATTGCCAGATATTTGACAGGAAAAAGCTGACACTTTTATTTCTTAAATACCCCCACATTTATATGTATATGGATATTTATATAAATATATGTATATACAGTACCTCTGATAGTCTATCTATAACAAAAGAAGCAGTGTTGGGTCTCACTGTAAGCTCTGGGGCCATAGGATAAAACCCTGTGCATTGGTGATTATGGGTAAGGTCGCACTGGGCGTTTTGGGGAGATTTAGTCGCCTGGCGACTAATCGCCTTGTCTTTGCGGTGACCAATCTCCCCAAACACCTTCTCTCACTCTGTGTTGGCTAAAATGAAAAATCGCCTGCGCAAATCACACTCAGCAAGTCATTTTCCGAAGTTGCCTCACAAGGAAACTTCGGGCGACTTCGGAAAATGAATCGCCGCTTGTGATTTTAGCCAGCGCCGAGTGAGGGAAGGCGTTTGGGGAGATTGGTCGCCGCAAAGACGAAGCGATTAGTCGCCAGGCGACTAAATCTCCCCAAAACGCCCAGTGTGACCTTACCCTTACAGAGCTGAGAAAAGTATTTGAGGTTGATTGAAATGTTAGGTTTCATCAGCTTATTATCTGTGTGAATGAAAAAAACACCGGCATAATGGTAGGACTTATCTTTCTGAAATAAATGAAATCTGTACCTATGGAATTTACTAAAATGACTGCAGGAAGATTTGCATTGGCTGCAGAAAAACATCATGGAGATGTTTGGTTTCATGTTGTTTTAAAGTGTTGACAAGTAGGATATCTTGATCCTGATGTCTTTAATTGATGTTTCAACCACCAGACAAGCATGATTTGGAAAATCAACAGATATTTAGGGGCCCATTTACTTAGCTTGAGTGAAGGAATAGAAGAAAAAATACTTCGAATTTCGAATGGTCGAATATGGCTACTTCGACCATCGAATAGGCTACTTCGACCTTCGACTACGACTTCGAATCGAACTAAAAATCGTTCAACTATTCGACCATTCGATAGTCGAAGTACTGTCTCTTTAAAAAATACTTTGACCCCCCTACTTCGCCACCTAAAACCTACCGAGGCCAATGTTAGCCATAGGCTTCCTAACAATTTTCTGATCGAAGGAGAATCCTTCGATCGATGGATTAAAATCCTTCGAATCGTTCGATTCGCAGGATTTAATAGATTTTTCCTTTGATCGTTCGATCGTAGGAATTGCGGTAAATCCTTCGATATTCGAAGGATTTACATTTGCAGTCGAATATCGAGGGTTAATTAACCCTCGATATTCGACCCTATGTAAATCTGCCCCTTATTGTCAGGAGTCAGGCGTAGCAAGGCTCCTCTGTAGCAGGTCAGACTCAATGTGGACTATTCTGTGCCTAGTTATCCTAAATGAGGTAGGGACATGTGTTAATATACAAATAGTATATAAATCAACTGGCACACAACTATTGAGGGAATCCTAGCTTTTGAGGGAATCCTAGTGTTTTTGCAGTTCACCATCAAGGGTATTCTGTATAGAGGAATTAGTCTTTTTTTACAGGTTTCCATCATGGAAAAAAATAAAGACTGTAATTCCTCTATACAGAATACCCTTGATGGTGATCTGGAAAAAGACCCGTAAGTAGTATATAAAATTGAAACATACATAAAAACAGAAATATTTGCATTTGAAATTGATACTGAACTTTCTAAAGTAAATGTTCAGATATCTTCATCATTAAATCTTCATCTGAGTGCCTCCCTCGTTCACAATCAGTTAACACTTTCTCACATTTGCTCTGTTGGGTTTTTCTTCCTACTCAGTTGAGAAACTATCCACGCATTCTTCGAAACATTCCGCCTCCACATCTGTTTCATGTACTTAAATCCATCAGCTACATTATTGGCTGAGGTTCAAGACTGTCCATAAGTTTCCTCAATTAATCCATCAACTTGCAATTCCCGTTTGGTAACTCTAATGTCTTGTGAAAAAAATGATAATCATTTTTTAAAATCCTAGCGTTTTCTTTCCCCCCTTCATAAACTGTGACAAACGTGGTGGGTTTCCTTTCTAAGTCATTTTCATGATAAGAAAAAAAAACCCACATTTGTGCTGAAAATATTTTATAGAGTTCACACGTAAAATTATGGGAAACCGATGTCTTACATTTACCCCTGCTCAGCAGTTCATGCAATACGACCCAATAATAACAATGTTACTATATATATAACATTGTCACAAAAAAGGTGCATTAACATGTTGGAATAATCACCATGGATATTTTCCTTAGAACACAAGATAATATTTCACTTTCCATTATACTTCAAGAAAAAGAAGAAATGGATTTTTATGTAGTAGCTTGAATAACTTTAGAGCCCAGGATATTTTAGCCCCTATAGGTTAAGATTTTGAATGGTGTTCCCCCAAAAACTCCATTGACATCAAAAATACTGACTGCCTGTATTTTCACTTGAAAATCTTCTCACTAAATTGAATCTGGACCTTTTATTCTGCCATCACTTTATCTAGACATTAACCATGTTTATTAATTCAGCAGAACTCAAATGAATTATAATTGACTGAGCATGGGATGAGAACCTCCTCAAAATGTTTAGCCTGCAAATGTAAACATTTTATCACGTTTCATTAGTCCAATGGTTCCCATGATGTGGGCTTGGCCCCTCTTGGTGGGGCTTGATGGCCAATTTGGGTGGTAGTATTTGAAAATTCCTCCTTGCTCTTCTTTATATTTGTCCGTTTAGCTGTACAATATACATGGCATCTAGTGACAGATGGCAAATTAAATAACTAGTCCCAGCCGCATTTAAGCATTTAAGACTTACATAAAGCCAAGCACATACAACTAAGATTCTACACAATACCTGTAAGACATACAAAGTGACTTATTAGACTGCTGTATTTACTATGATGGTATGGAAATAATAGATCTGACTCTGCCCTAAATAAGCCTAGTCCCCTAACTTCCTGTGGCAGAGCACTGGCCTTTACACCAATGCAGAGCACTGTGGCTTGTCCCTAGCTCAATTTCCTTGCTCTGGCTCCTGTCTCCACCTTGTCTTGTTCCTGACCTGTTCCTGTTCCCTACTCTAGTCCTGCTTTTGTTCTATTTTTGCTCTTATCCTGTCCTTCTCCAGTCAACAATTCTTTGCCTGACACTATGGGGGTTATTCATCAAAGTCCAAATTTAGCTCAATATTTTCTGCTACAAATTCCGATCAAATCCGCTCGGGTTTTTTTACTTTTATTTATTACATTTTCCTGAAAATTTGCTTTAGCAGGAAAAAAATCAGATTTTCACAAATTTTTCTGACTTTTTCATCTGATTTTCATGATTTTTTCGCAATCTTCACCCAAAACCTCTGAAAACTTGGGGGTATTGCCTAAAACCCAGCACGCATCAAAAAATCATTGGATCTTCTCCCATTTACTTATATGTTACCTCGACAGGTCTGAGATGCCGGATTTTCAGATTCTTTAAAAGTCATATTTTATTTAAAAAAACAATTTTTCATGATTTTTGCATTCGGAGTTTAGTAAATAACCTCCTAAATGTAAGCCTGTTCCTGACTCTTCATCCCCTCTGTCCTGCTCCATTCTGTTACTGGTTCTTCACCTGCCCCGTCCCAGTCTCCACAATCACTCCTCTCGCTGTCATTGGTTCATCGCCCACTCCATCCCTATCCTTACAGAACCTGACTCTTCAGCGCTGTCACCCGATCCTGTTTATTCATCACCCTTTCTTTTATCCTGTGTGCACAATACCACTTCCTGCCTGAAGGACTCACACCTTCCCCACTTCCTCTCCATAGTCATCCTTCATAGAAATCTGTTACTATATCCCTCACAGAGAGAGGGTATGGGGGAGAAAGAGATGCAAAAAGGAATGTCTGAAAAATACCTTTCCATAAATTCATTCTGGCAAAATGATGCACATATTTTAGCTAGTAAGTAGAATAAATACATGAATAAAGCAGTCCATGTTACTTGGCACTTGATTACATTAAATTTCCCTACCCTATGAAGACATGTTCTACAAGTTGAGCAAAATGTATCTGAATAGAGTCCTACACTTTGCCAGGTTTGAACACAGTAAAATTAGGACCCATTTTTCTCCTCACGTGATTGCTGATTGCTCTACTGCATATGATCAAAAGGATTTGTACTGAATGTAAATTATTGTGCTGCTTTCCGTACTCAGTGGCAATTTACTTTAATCTGATACTCTGCAGGAGAACAGTTTCAAAATGCAAAACAAGAAGTTTATCATTCCTTTGTAAGGCATTTAGGGTTATTGTATCCTGAAATGCCTACAATGACATTACCAGAGATGGGTGGGGGTTGGAGGAGAGAAATATATATATATATTGTATGAAATCTCCATGAACAATACAAGTGAAACAGATGGGAGATACTTTCCTCAATACAATGCAATATAAGCATACGTTCCAGTATAAGCAATAATTCATAGGTTATTGTAGAGAAAGTCTGAGACAGTCTTTCCATTTGGGCTAGAAAATGTCAGGAGATAAAATGAAAAATCAAATATAAATCCCATGTATCCTCAAACTTATACAATCTCCTCTTTCTGCTTTTAAATTTATAGCCTAATTCAGATGCTGAGATATTCAAGTGCTGGCATGAAATGTAAGCAGAGAGCTGCAATATCCTAATATTTCCCAACAAGGGGTACTCTATTTATTATAATACACACGTTTTAGTGAGTCATGTGACAAAAATGACATCATTACTCACCGTTTATAACTGATGACATCACTAATCACCATTTACATCAAGAATTTTAGGTAATAACAAAGGCAAATGATGTCCAAGTGGGCTCAGCAACAATTCAATGGAATATTGTTCTTGCCTGTTATCTGTTTTGCACCAACAGACTGCCCCACTGTCCCATCACATACATGTAGTAGGGTCAATTTATTTAAAGGTGTGGTTCACCTTTAAGTTAACTTTTAGTATGTTAAAGAATTCTAAGCAACTTGTCAATTGATCTTCATTATTTATTTTCTATAGTTTTATAATTATTTGCCTTTTTCGTCTGACTCTTTCCAGCTTTCAATGCCCCCATTTACAAAGCAAATGCTCTGTATTGTTATTGCTACATTTTATTTGTCATCTTTCTAGCAAGGTCCTCTCCTATTCATATTCCAGTCTCTTATTCAAATCAATAAGTCATTGATTGGGTAATTTGGACACTAGTTACCAGATTGCTTAAAATGCAAATTGAAGAGCTGCTGAATAAAAAGATAAATAACGCAAAAACCTTAAATAATATGCAAAATGTCTCAGAATATCACTCTCTACATCAGTGATCCCCAACCAGTAGCTCATGAGAAATATGTTGCCCCCCAACCCCTTGAATGTTGCTCCTAGTGGTCTCAAAGCAGGTGCTTATTTTTGAATTCCTGACTTGGATGCAAGTTTTGGTTTCATAAGAACCAGATGTACTGCTAAACAAAGCCTCCTGCAGGCTGTCAGCCCACATAGGTACTAGCAAATAGCCAATCACAACCCTTATTTGTCACCTCAGGAACTTGTTTCTATGCTTGTGTTGCTCCCCAACTCTTTTTACATATGAATGTTGCTCATGGGTGAAAAAGGTTGGGGACCCCTGCTCTACATCATACTAAAAGTTAGATAAAAGGTGAACAACCCATTTAAAGCTAGTTAAGAAACCCACATAGACATGGATAGACAATACAAAGTAGTTGCAGATAGTACCCAAGGCAGAACTTAACTCAGGCCCCCATCACTTCAAGGCAGAAAGGCTACTAACCTGGCTATGGATGGTTCCCTATATCATATCATAAATATTGCTCTACAATTTGATTGTCACAGACAGGCATTGGATATTTATTTTATTAAGTTGTTAATGTGTACTGGTATGCATTTGGTAGTTTAACTTAAATACAATTAAGTGGTGGAGTCAATTCCATGTATAAACTTGCTTCCTGTTTTACCATTATGAGAGCATTTGAGAAAGGGGTTGAACATGTGAAACGTTGAGTTGATATCTCAATAAATATGAAGGCATTAGCACCATTGCGATTGTGCCATCTGATTTCTTTTTATGTTTGCAGAATATATGGGACACTGAGCAACTAAGTTTCCAGACAGAGCACCACTTGTGCGTATAGCTACATATACACAGACCCAGTGGGCCACCATGATGCCGCTATGATCTCGGTGCCCATTACTTTATTGATAGACTTCTTTATCTATTACCTTTTTAACAATTAGGAACATAGAGAGACATATGTACACCTACTAGGGTAACCTTGTGCACCAGGCACGGCAATTTTTACATGACCTTCATCAAAAAACTAGTTCAGAGACTAACTGGCAAGAATTGTCACAGACGTGAGCTGAGAAACCCATTCATCAATTTAGCTTTCTATAACTTCAGAGAACTCACAACATGCACGCAATAATTATGAGCCTGTTTGAGGTCTGGGATAATGTCCCTTGGGTTTGTCAGCACACCTTGTGTCCTTCCAGCAGACGGGTTTTAACTATTGCTGTCCATGTGACATTAGCCTTATACTGTAGCAGTCTTTCCCTAGAGTACATATAGATTTCCTTTACAGTTTCTCACAGTATTTGTTTTTCATAGATTCATCTGAGTAGGCTACACTGCTCAGTGTCCCTCTCCTTCTCCCTCACAGCAGGAATGTATCATGCAAATGCAATTAGCCCCGTACATAAAATAGTCCGAGTGCTTTCTGTTTAGCAGTTCTCACACTTTCTTCTCCTGCTGCCAGTGTGTTTGCTAGCAGTGTTTTTCCTCAGTTTGGGAATCTGCTTCGTTTTCCCACCATTCCGCTCAGCAGGATGTCTTCATTTCATGAAAAGGGGTTCTTTAATGAAAATACAAACATTTTGGAAATAATAATGCATTATAGATGGATTAATGAGGTGATATGGGTATTAAAACACATTTTTAATTTCTAAAAGCCATCCTTACAAAAATTTTCCTCTGTGCACACTTTTTAAAAGCTGTCTGCAGGCAGGTGGGTCCAGATAATATTAGATCATGTATTTTCACAACATTACTATAAACATGGGATATATGCTTGTTTCTGTAAGTATTGTTCTATTTTACACATGCACTGGTTCTTATAAACTGACTAATTCTAGATCTTGGGTGCCAAGGTGTCCATCTGTAATTTGGTAATCCCCAATTCTAAAGGGCAGTCATAGCATCTTGAGGATCCTGGAAAAAGTATTTCATTTTTTTTTTTGAAGTATCATGTACAGGAAATGGTCATCTTCAGAAAATACCTTGTTTTTGCTGGTCTTTGGGTCAAATTATAGACAGAGAGACCAGAAAAAATGTAGAGGTTCTGGTACTGTTCTGGAATTTATTTGTCAGCTATGAAAAATTTTAATAGGGGGATTATTTGGGAGTCCACATTTTTCTGGTCTGTTTAAAGGGGGAAATCACTATTTTTTCCTGGAAAAAAAGACTTGAATTTTTCGAGATATATTAAACCCCTAGGCTGCTAAAAGGTCAGAATTAAAAAATACTCCATCTCAAGCCTGTTGAGGTCATGTAGTCAATGGCAGATGTCTCTTTTGCAATTCGTAGATATCATGATCTGCGATGGGTTTCGTACAATAATCCGAATAATTTGTGGTTTTCAGGCAATAATCCCAAAAAAATCGAGTTTTCAGGCATCAATTCCAAAAAAAATTGCACAATTCGAATTCTTTTCACGATTTAATTTCACAAGTTTTTTCCTGCACCAGATTTTTGTCAAGTAAATTTATTCATGAATCTGGTAAAATTAAGGATGGGAGTTTGGTTGAAGTTGTTTTAATAAAATACTGAGAAAAATTCGGATTTTAGTAAATAACCCCATTATTGTGTTAAAATGGATCCTGGTGTTGTCTCATGGGGCATCTGGCAGGGAGGTTTTTAGGCTTGGGGATACTGTGAATCCAATCTACTGTCAGACTGGGAGCTCGGAGTTGAGGTAAGAAAGTGGTGTCTTAAAATCATGGCCTTGCTCCTCTTGCTTTATCTGCTCTGGGATGCCCCTAATAAGTATATTGTTTCAGAATGCTCAGCTTTCTAAATCTTCCATATAATTAGTCAGTTGTTTAGTAAAGGCATCTAAGCATCAGTAGATTAGTTTTCAGAATTAGTAGATCACTGACATTTTGTTTAAGGGTCTACTCTAATGCCGATATTCTGGGCATAGTTGAATAGCCCCAATGACATTAGAGTGTAACGAGCTTTTCAAAAAGTGTTTAATAATGCTCATCACATTGTCCAAAGCAGAATGTTCATGTACATCAAAATTACCTGTGCCATCGTGGAATTAAGGTCTTTATAGTAATAATGATTCAGAACTTCAAAGTTGTCACGGGAGTTTCCCATCTTGGATTTTGTTTTGAGTGTCTGCGACATGCACATGCTCAGTGTGCTTTGAGCAGCTGTTGAGAAGCTAAGCTTAGGGATCGTGTGAAATTATCAAGCAGAAAATCAGGTTCACATACGGGGTTGATTAGTAGATGCTAATTGAGCTGGTTTCTGAGCTGACACATATCAATTATTATTTGCTAATCAGTCTCAGCCTTATATTGTTATATTATATGTATATATTCAGTATCTTGTGTGTTAGTCCCTAAGCTCAGTAAGTGACAGCAGCTAAGAAGATGGGGAGCTACTGGGGCATCTTTGGTGACACAGATCTTCCCTGCTAAAGGGCTGTGGTTGCCTTGGGTTGTTGCAGAAGCCCAAAACATAATGTACAACAGTTCTGCACTACTTCTATTGTTACGCTTTAGTTCTCCTTTAAGAGATAATTGCAGTGGTTAAAATGTCCTTAACCTCTGTGATGGGGGAAGCTAGAGCTGTCTGGCTGGGATCATTTAAAAAGCTCTCTCTCTCTCTCTCTCTCAAGTTACCCTCTTCTGATAGCACTCATATCTGACACATATGACACATTTCTCATTCAATTGTATAAAAGAGGCTGCAAGCGTGTAAGGGCGTTTGCTATGATACTCCCCAAGGACCTCTGAAGTGAAGACTTGCCACGTGTCATAGGCCTAAATGTTTTATTGTCAAGTAGTTTTGCTTTTAAACTGGCAATATACATCTGCGATCAACATGGACCCACACTACAGAGTTTGTTTTGGAAATACATACAGTCTGCCCATTAGGATTTCCTGAATGAATGGGAAATTATGCCCCATTATTTTTGCTGCATGCATTTTTAGTAGCCCAAACATCCAAGTAAAAAGTCCCCAAATTGTTCGCCATTGCAAAAAATTAAGGTTCTCAACGGAAACATTGAAAGTGAAAAGTGGCACAGATGTAAAAACCTGCAGTAAAGTAGCAACCTAAAATATCTTCTGCCAGAACCAATCATAATCTGTTGGCTCTAATGTGTCAAGCATGACCATGAGGAAGGCATATCAATTTCTTATTGAGTGTCCAAAAAATTGTTTAGTGACAATAAAAACAATCCAGATGGCTGTCCCCAGGCTGTAATCAGAATAACACCAAAACCCTGCTACATTGATTATTAGGAACTACCCTACCCCAGTGTCAGTACTGATATTCTGTCAAATGCAAGGAGCACAGAAATGGGGTCATGATATGATTTCCTTTCATAATATGTAAAATGGATCCTGTCATTATTGTGTTTTTTTTTTAAACATTTGGCATTCTTACAATAAACCATCCAGATCAAAGGAGCGTTTTTAAGAAATAAATCACAAAGGAAAATGAGACCATGAGAATTGTGACAATGAAGGAAACCAACTGACAAAGTTCATCAATTCCTCCCCGGGTTTTGTTTGCTAGATGCATACTAAGTTCACTTGATGCATGTTTTGTTATTTAACCTCTGTAACAGGACACGTCTTCCAAGGTACAAGCAGAAATTCCTTTTTTGGTCACACCTGTGAATTTTCCATCCTCACATCATGTTTGTGGGACCAACAATGTATTTTTAATTCACTAGCCCATTCTCTTAACTAGGGCATTGATCCCAATGATTTTGTTCTTTTCTCATGCAAAAAAACTTCTTATGGAGCAGAGTATTGGGTTTTTTTAATGGTGATTATTTCCCTGTACAGTATTCTCCTAGTGCATCAATTCTCTTCTTTTTTTGTTTAGATTTCTATCTTGTTTATTCAAGGAGCACCTATGCTACAGATGTTATTGGGAGACTGATGGGGTAAGTGTAGGTGCAAATTGAAACAAATGGGCACAAGACACTCTGCCCTCTATTTATCTACATTGAGTTCTTCTATTTTGGAGTGCTTAGTCCTGCACAACTGGACCAGAACAGAAGTCCTGGTGTCTCTCATGATTCTTTGTTTCAACTATACCAGGGGTAGGGAACCTGCGGCTCTAGAAGCACACTCAAGAAGCCGCCAGCAGGTGCGAGGGCTGTATAGACGTCCCAGGAGTGACAGGCAAGACTGAGCCACAGCAAGATGATTCATCATGGTCCTTACCGTGGTCATACACTCAAGACAAGAGAAGGAAGATCAGCGTGGAGCTTCAGAAACAGAAGTCACATTAAACAGATGAGAACACTAGCATTTAATAGGGCTATTCAGTGTTTAATTTATTTCAAAGCAGCCCATATACACAATGCACTTCTGTTTGTTGTATTCTGTTGTTAAAAGTTAAAATTAAAAAAAGGTTAAAAAAGTTTATAAGCTGTGTTATGTTTTGCGGCTCCAGACTATTTTTCTCTAGTGGGAGAGGGGCAAAATGGTTCTTTTGATAGTAAAGGTTGCTGACCCCTGAACTATACCTATCTTCAGCCAAATTTTATTCTAGGTGTATATTTATCACTGGTCTTTGGTCAACCTTTATGCTACAGAAAGCTCAGGATTGTGATTATATGTGCATATGGCTTGAGAAACCTTCTACTGGAGCTGTAGAGCACATCTAGGTCTACAATGGTGGCACATTTAATAACACTGATGCCTTGTGGCTAGTGATAAGCGTATAAATTCAGCAGGCATGGATTCGCATCGAATTTCTGTGTTTCGATGGCAGAGAATAAATTCACAAAACTAAGGTGAAAATTCACGCATATAAAAATTGTCACTTGCATCAAAATAGTTGTGTGTCAAAATTATTTTGATGCCCATTGACTTCAATGCTTTTCACAAATTTTTCGCCGGTTCACTAATCTTTCGGTAGATTCTCAAACTTTTCGGCAAAATGAAATGCCACAGATTCGCCCATCACAACTTGGATTTGATTTTGATGAGGACAATGTGTGCATAAATAAAAGCCTGACCCGTTTCGTGCAAGGGCTTCCTTCAGGGGCGCTTTTTGGGTTTTTGCCACCTGAGGCGGCCTTTCCGATGCCCCTCTCCTCGCACCCAGCACTTATTCTTTCATGCACCAGAGCCGGTTATTGGGGGGGCGCATCACTAGTGCAGAGAGCGCAATTGCGCTCTCTGCACTAGAAGAGTCAAAATTATGATTTCAAAATCAGAATTTTGGCTCTTTAAAGGGATACTGGCATGCGAAAAAAAAAATTCAAAATGAATCAGTTAATAGTGCTGCTCCAGCAGAATTCTGCACTGAAATCCAATTCTCAAAAGAACAGATTTTTTTATATTCAATTTTGAAATCTGACATGGGGCTAGACATATTGTCAATTTCCCAGCTGCCCCAAGACATAAAAGGGATACTGTCCCATGACAGTATCCCTTTAAGCATTTGATAAACACCTAAGTATTCAGAGCTCTTTATAGAATCCAAAGTAACCCCGTTAAGATGTCAGCACAGGTAATTTTTTTTGTATTAAACATTCAGAACTGGTATACATAAATGGTAGATGAGGTTCACTGCTGATTACTGCATGGTCATGCTTCTCTGTAACAAACGTAAGCTTGCAAATGAGCGCATTAATGGAACTATACTTGGGTTAAATCTTAATTAGGAATGACTGAATGCTATTGCAGATGGTTTATGCAATAGTATGTAATACCAGTCACTGTCTGCAAACTCCAGTAGCATATTTTAATCCTTGAAATCAAATTTTGGCTCATGGGACTCAAGTATAATTTTTCCACTTTTTCCTAAATATTTAGTAAGCCTTTTTACACAGAGCATTGTTAGGCATCAGGTTAGATGTATTATCGAATAAATCTAATAGAACATGATTGATGCACAAATGAACAGCTTAATAAAATAATGGTAAGAGCGCCACATGGGAATTGTACTCAAACTTTTTTTATAGTCTTAATCTGTATCTGGCAATAGTTGCAATCAGAGGCGAGACTAGAAAGTTTAAGAAATGAAGGATGGGACCCTCAGAGAGTAAAAGCTGATGTCAATATGGGGCTTTGACAAATGTATTTGTGCTTTGGAAAACATAGTGTGTCACAAAGATGTTGGAACAATCTATGCAGTGAACTAGATCTCTAGTTATCCCCATATTTTTGTTGCTAAAGTTCTCATCCAGGGTATAGCTTTCTCCTAAACGTCTCATTCTTCTTCAGGGACAGGTTTTAGTGCAAACAGACAGATGTGGGTCTCCACAGGGCCACAGATATGGACAGTGTCGGACTGGGACACCAGGGGCCCACCCAAAAACCTTAGACCAGGGGCCCAATCTCAGTACTTTTATAATTCCTCTCCTCATGCAACCTCTATTCTGCTATTCTCTTGTCTTTACATGCTATAATCTATTATTCAATCTATTAAGTCTCTTTGTTCTCATAGAAATAGGTAATGACCATGAAATATGTCAAATGTTTTGAAGCAGGAGGGCCCACTGACACATGGCCCCACTGGGAGTTTTCCTGGTATCCCTGTGGGTCAGTCCGACACTGGATATGGAAGTAAAACCAACTTTTATTGGAAATGTAAAAAAAAGGCATTTCCAAAGGCCCTACGTGTTTCATGCCCAGCAAGCACTTGCACTAGGAGACATATTCAGGTCTTAAGCTCAAGGAAAAAACAAAGTTGTGGTCATGTTAAAGGAACAGTAACATCAAAACATGTAAACATTTTTAAAGTAATGAAAATACAATGTACTCTTGTCCTGCACTTGTAAAACTGGTGTGTTTGCTAAAGAAACACTACTATAGTTTATATAAAGAAGCTGCTGTGTAGCCATGGGGGCAGCCATTTAAGCTTAGGATATACAATAAATAAACCCCCTGTAGAATCTCACTGTTTACTGTAGAACATATCTGTTATCTACTGTTTGACCTGTGCCTTTTCTCCTTTTTCAACTTTGAATGGCTGCCCCTATGGCTACACATCAGCTTGTCTGTAGAAACTATAGTAGAACTTCTGTAGCAAACACACTAGTTGCAAAGTGCAAGGCAACAGTACATTGTATTTTGATTACTTTCAAAATATTTATTTTTTTGTTCCTTTAAACATTTTTAAATAACAAGGTGTAATTGCAAGGAGGGTGTGAACACGTTATTCAAGCAAAAAAAAGTATGAAACGGGTGCTTTCTATAGAAATATTTTAGAGGCGATATTGTTATTTCTACAAAATAAAGATACTGGCATTCTATATAAAAATGCAGATTATTGGTTCCAATTGTTGCCTTATGCGTACCTCAAGTTCTGCCTTTGTCCATGAGAAGGCGGATGTTACGTAAAAACACAGGAAAATGGGACGTGCCACTAAAAAACTCTATACATTGAGTGGTTGCCTTGCAGCTTGTGCAAATCCACTGTTTTACTGTATCTATGTTTGTGAATAGAGAGGAAGGAATCCCAGAAGTTTTGGACCTGCACAAGGCTCCATTTTTGAATTGCTCCCATGGGTGAAAAAATGCATTGTCCATGTCCTGCCGCTGAAACACATCAATTTTATGAGCAGAACAATTGTATGCTCTTTACTTTTTTTAACAGGTGTTACATTTTCTGCCCAAATTTTAACTTTCTCAGGAAAAGTTTTGTGCTTTTTTTCAGTGAGCAATTATTAAGGTTTTGCAGGCAGAACATACAGTATATAAATGTACAGTATATACATTTTCCCCACTTTCCACACAATACTAAAAAAATTATGAAGTCTGAATGGTTTGATTTTTTTAAAACAATACCAACATCAATTAGGGCAGGGGCACACGGGCAGATTCGGGCAGCGACTAATCACTTCTTCTTCGGGGCTACAATCTCCCCGAACTGCCTTCCCCCTGCCTTCCACCTGCCAAAATTAAAAATCGCATCCAGCGATGCACTCGCGCCATTTTGATTTTCGAAGTCGCCAAAGTTTCCTCGTGAGGCAACTTAGGGTGACTTCTGAAATCGAATCGCCGCAAGTGCCATTGCGATGGTGTTTTCTCATTATAGCAGAAGGATGGCAGTTCAGGGAGATTGTTGCCCGTCTGTGCCTGCCCTTAAAGGGGTAGTTCTTACAAAAACTTTTTTTCAGTGGATTTGTATTCAGATTGTTCACAAGAAATAAAGACTTTTTTCAATTGCTTTCCATCTTTTATTTTTTACCATTTTCCCAAAATTGAAGTTTAAAGTTGAATTGTCTCTGGTCTCTGGTCAGTCTGGCAGCTCAGTGATTCAGGAACATTCTGAACTTTTACCATTTGCTACATTTAGTTGATACAATTAGTTGATACATTTCTCAGCAATCTGTGGAATATTAGAAACTATTGTATCAATTACCCATACGGGCAGAAGTCGTATGGGTGGAGTTCTTCACCAATTGTAAAAGAATCCAGCAAATTAATTGTAGGCGTATGCTATAGACCCCCTAATGTAAGTGAGGAGGAAGAGACAAAGCTCCTAATGCAAATAGAAAAGGCTACTAGTTTAGGTAAAGTAATGATAATGGGGGATTTTAATTACCCAGATATTGTCTGGAGCAACGGTACTGCTAGATCAGTTAATGGGAACAAGTTTATAAACTTATTGCACGACAATTTTTTAGCACAGGTTGTTGAGGAGCCTACCAGAAAAAATGCTATTCTTGATTTAGTGATCTCAAATGACCCAGAACTTATAGCAAATGTGCAAGTCATTGAACCCCTGGGTAATAGTGACCATAAGGTTATATCTTTTAATGTCTGGTGCAAAAAACAAAAATATACTGGGGCAACAAAAACCATGAATTTTGCAAAAGCTAATTTTAGTACCTTGAGGGCTGCCCTACAGAGCATTGATTGGGGCATTAAGTTTTCAGCTAAAAACACAGAACAGAAATGGTTGTCCTTTAAAATGATATTAAATCATTACTGTTCTCAATTTATTCCCTTAAGGACTAAACGTAGAAGCTCTAAGAATCATCCTGTGTGGCTTAATACAGAAGTAAAGAAGTTAATGGGAAAGAAGAGAAAGGCATTTAAAAACTACAAATCTGTAGGGACAGAAGCTGCATTTAATGAATATAAACACTGTAATAAATGTTGTAAATCAGCAATCCGGAAGGCTAAGAAAAGAAATGAAGAGTTAATTGCGGTGGAGGTGAAAACTAACCCTAAAAAGTTTTTTAAATATATTAATAGTAAAAAGATGCAGGTTGAGAGTGTTGCTCCATTAAATAATGGTACCAGTATGGTTGTAACAGATACAGATAAGGCAAATGTGTTAAATCAGTTCTTTTCTTCAGTGTATACAATAGAGGAGTCTGGGTTCACAGGCTCACTTAATAACTGCACGAATGGTTCAGCTCAATCTAGTCAGTGGCTGACTCAGGATATGATTCAAAAAGCTTTAATACAAATTAATGTAAACAAGGCTCCAGGGCCTGATGGCATACACCCCCGGGTTCTAAGAGAGCTTAGTTCAGTTTTAGACCAGCCCTTATTTCTTATTTTCTCAGATTCACTGTCATCTGGTATGGTGCCTATGGATTGGAGAAAAGCTGATGTTATTCCAATATTTAAAAAGGGATTACGATCTCAGTCTGGCAATTATAGGCCAGTAAGCTTGACATCTGTGGTGGGCAAATTATTTGAAGGCTTGTTAAGGGATCACATTCAAAATTTTGTCCTAATGAATGGCATTATGAGCAACAATCAGCATGGCTTTATGAAGGATAGGTCATGTCAGACGAATTTGATTGCATTTTATGATGTGGTAAGTAAGATTCTGGATAGTGGGGGGGCAGTAGATGTGATCTATTTGGATTTCACCAAAGCGTTTGATACTGTGCCCCACAAACGACTGCTTTCTAAACTAAGGTCTGTTGGGTTTAATGAAGTTGTTTACACATGGATAGGAAACTGGCTACAGGATCGGGTACAGAGGGTAGTTGTTAATGGGACATTCTCTACTTGGAGTAAGGTTCTTAGTGGGGTCCCCCAGGGCTCAGTATTGGGTCCACTTTTATTTAACTTGTTCATTAATGACTTAGGGGAGGGTATTGTAAGTAATGTATCAGTGTTTGCAGATGACACAAAATTATCCAGCCCAATTAATTCCATCCAGGATGTGGCATCCTTGCAACATGATCTTGACAAACTGGCAATCTGGGCATCTAAGTGGCAAATGAGATTCAATGTTGATAAATGTAAAGTCATGCACCTGGGATGTAAAAATATCCAAGCCACTTATACCCTTAATGGGACTGCACTAGGCAAATCCATTATGGAAAAGGACCTTGGAGTCCTTGTAGATGACAAACTTGGCTGTAGCAAGCAATGCCAGTCAGCAGCATCAAGGGCAAATAAGGTCTTGAGCTGTATTAAAAGGGGCATAGAGTCACGGGAGGAGGGGGTCATTCTTCCACTGTATAGAGCACTTGTAAGGCCCCATCTAGAATATGCGTACAGTTTTGGTCTCCATCACTCAAACAGGACATTATTGTATTAGAGAGGGTACAGAGAAGGGCAACTAAGCTGGTAAAAGGTATTGAAAATCTTAGCTATGAGGAAAGACTGGCCAAATTGGGGATGTTCATGCTGGAGAAGAGGCGCTTAAGGGGTGATATGATGACTATGTATAAATATATAAGGGGATCATATAATAATCTCTCTAATGCTTTATTTACCAGTAGGTCTTTCCAGCTGACACAAGGTCACCCATTCCGATTAGAAGAAAAGAAGTTCCGCCTAAATATTCGGAAGGGGTTTTTTACAGTGAGAGTTGTGAAGATGTGGAATTCTCTCCCTGAATCAGTTGTACAGGCTGATACATTAGATAGCTTTAAGAAGGGGTTGGATGGCTTTTTAGCAAGTAAGGGAATACAGGGTTATGTAAGATAGCTCATAGTACAAGTTGATCCAGGGACTAGTCCGATTGCCATTTTGGAGTCAGGAAGGAATTTTTCCCCCTCTAAGGCAAATTGGAGAGGCTTCAGATGGGTTTTTGCCTTCCTCTGGATCAACTGGCAGATAGGTAGTTAATAAAAAAAAAAGGTTGAACTCGATGGACGTTTGTCTTTTTTCAACCTTACTTACTATGTTACTATGTTACTATGTAATTCTAACAGCTGCCTTTAATGGGATTTTGCTTAGCACACAACAAACTATGGTGCACACTAAATTACAGGAAGGCCATAGACTCTCCCATAGACTTGATTTTAATAAAATAATTCATTTTTAAAAAATGATTTGCTTTTTCTCTGTAATAATAAAACAGTAGAGCCCAACTGAGAAATAACTAATCCTGACTGGAGGCAAAATAATCTTCTTGGGTTATATAATGTTTAAATTATTTTTAATTAGACAATGTATGGTGATCGAAATTACGAAAGACCCCTTTACCAGAAAACTCCAGGTCCCAAGCTTTCTGGATAACAGATCCCATGCTTGTAATAGTTTCTGCGTTCAGAAAAGAATGTCCACAATATTATACTGAACAGAGAAAATCATATACAGCATCCCTGATCCATACTGTTGTTTTCTGTTTGTAATGGGCAAAGCAAAGTTTTTTTTTTCTTTCTTGTTGTAACTGTTGAATTTCATGAGAAGCCCAACAAATCAATGTTCCTTCTTTGAAGGCATTTAAATAAATTACTAGCTGACTTAAATGAATGGGAATTTGTGTTTGTGGAAAGCAGCATCATGAACATCCCCTAAAGTAGTATATTATGTTAATCAGTCTGTTCATTTTGTGTCTGACCTCACAGCCATATATTGTACAAAGGTTCTTTGTTCTGTATCAATAATAAATATTATTATTATAGGAAGAATACTTTTACTCATTATTTAAAACCAATAAGGATTTTCCAACAGTTTATTAGTGAAATGGATCTGTATCTCTCCAGCGCTACTGTTTATACTTTTTGCATGTGCTTATAATATGGATTTCAGAGTAATATGACGCTACTAAATATCTAAATATGAAATGTTCCGCTATTTCTTCAAGTTCTTATTTTATGATGTTTTCTGTTTGCCCACCAACTCTCATCCTTGTGGGTGACTGTTTATGAAAGTTTGCTATAATTGCCCTGGGTAAGTGCCAATCTAAAGGACGATGAAATTAGTTTGCTTTAAATGACACGGTTTTTGGAAGCAATCAAGGAAGAACTGTGCTGTTTCCATTGGTGGGCTGTGTCAACAAGCATGCACATATCTATTAATCTTTATCCCAGGCAAATTATAGAGATTAGCAACACACAAATGATTCTGAGATGTTTACTCCAGTTCTCCAGATCTCCAAGTCATACTTCCATTAATCTCAAAGTGAATAAAGTTAAAAACTACAACTAATACACAAAGTTCTGAGCTTAAAACATTTTTATTTCTTGGCAATGGTGTGACTGTGACTCAAACACAAGACAAATGTTAAAAGCAAAACAATTATTTTCTTTGTGAATAATTTTTGTGTTGCTTGTCACAGCATTTATAACACTAGAATTTTTGCAAACCCATAAAGATATTTTAACTCATCCTCCATTATAGAAAAACGTGTACACTTTTGTATTTGCTCCTATACACAATGTAATAAACAGTAAAGTAGTAAAAACACTATTTTCCAAGCTGGTACAAAATGTTAAAATGTGCATTAGTTGTCTGCTTGTGACAGCTAATGTTATTTTTCACATTCCTGCTTATGACTTGTATGTATGTATGTATGTATGTATGTATAACTTTATTTGTAAAGCACTGTTAAGAAACCGCAGCATTGTACAGTACATAAAAGTACAATATATATAAAAGTATACATGGGGAGACAAATCACATAAAAAATATATACAGAATCATAGGAAAAAGAGCTTAAGTGCTATGTGGTAAGAGACATGGTGGGAAGGAGGTCCCTGCCCCGTAGAGCTTACAGTCCACTTGTAACTTGCATATGCTTCTGCATTAAGTTTGTCATCTGTTTAAAGTAGGCAGGGCCGGCCTTAGGCCTATTGGACCAATTGGGCCCAATAGGACCCCGCACCTCTGGGGGCCCCGCACCACAGGGCAGCACAGATAATATTTCCCTCAGCACATGATGCTGCCTGGCCTGCCCCCAACTTTGAGAGTCCAGCCCATCCCCAAATCCATAGGTCCAGCCCACCCCCAACTCTGATAAGCCAGTCTATCCCCCAACTCCATAGGTCTAGCCTGTCCCCAACTCTCATAGGCCCAGCTTTCCTCCAACCTTGATAGGCCCTGGCTGCCCCCAATCCAACCATGTCTGCTCCCAAGCTGAATCGGCCCAGCCTGCCCCAAACTAATTGGCCCAGTCCAAAACCTATTTCCTCCCTCTCTCTCTTACCCTGTGTGCCCCTATTATGTGCCCCAATTTCATCCCTCTCATTCTCTTACCTTGTCTGCCCCTTTCCTTTCTATTTTGTGCCTGTATACCCTTATTTTCCTAAATACTTGGTGTGTCAGTAGCCAGCAACACTTTGTCTAGGGGCCCCACCAACATGGTCCCAATTGGGCCCCACATTTGATAGGATCAGCCCTGAAAGTAGGTGTCAGAACAACAACAAAACAGACACTCAAGGTGGCCATAGACACACAGATCCGATAGTACGATTCGAGGATTCGTACGATTTTTGGATCGTGTGTGGCATGTGACGACTTCTTTCGTCCGGCGGAGATCAGCCGTTTGGTTGATCGGTCAGGTTTGAATTTGACCCGACTGATCCCGCCGGAGCTCATGGCACATCGTAATCTGATCGTTCGGCCGTACGGCCGAACGATCAGATTACCCCCGATATAGCCATGCCTGTTAATGGCATATCGGGGAAAGATCCGCTCGTTTGGCAACATCGCCAAACGAGCGGATCTTTGCATCTATAGCCACCTTCAGCCTAAAAAGTCAGTGCAGGCAGCAGCAGACAGACATGATAACAGGGTCAATGTTACTGGGAGGCCCCAGTGTAGCCGGTGTGGCACAGTATCTGGATAAACCCTAGAACAAGGTACGTGTCTCCCAAAATGCCCAGAATGAGACAAAGCAGATGTGAAAAATAGCAGGGGTTGTGTTCAGTCAGGCTGAAAACACAGAACTATAAATGTATCAACCTGTGATAAAAATTAGGGGCTAGGAATGAGATATTTCTCCGGGAAGTGGGAACCAGGACATGGGGGGGAGCATACAGACACAGCTTGTAGAGACCTCAGGAGAAGAAAAGAGACTGTGAGTAAAATATTTTAATTTGCTGGTAGGAGTCCATAACAGTGGCAGAGGCAGGCCATACAACAAAATTCCCTGGGCCCCCTGGGCTGCACCCATCGCAAGCCCCACCTACAGGTGCGCCCTCTCCACCCCACAGGTCCGCCCCCCACCACACAGTAAAAAAAACAAAAAAAATATTGGTGGTTAGGGTTCCCATAAAAAACATTTGTGGCCAGGGCTTCCCCATTAAAAAATATTGGTGGCTAGGACCCCACATCAGAAAAAAAATTGGTGGCCAAAATTGGTGGCCAGAGCCCCCCCCCACACATTATGAGAAAATTAGTGGCCAGGGCTCCTTAAACGTCCATGCCTTCCGGAAGTCAGCAGCTCTCAGAAAGATGGGGGGCCTGGCTAATCAAGTAAGTGTGGCATGGCCGGGCCCCCCTTACCCTCGGGCCCCCTACAACTCTCCCCCCCTGATGGCTGCCCTGGGCAGAGGCATTTTCAAAGATATAAAGGCTCTGAACTGACTGTGAGTAGCATACAGTCAAATACCTGCTTGCATTAACTTGATTACTTGCTTCAGTGTCACTATCAAACCTTTTAAAAAAGGAATTACCAAATTGCCATTTACATTAATTCCTACACCTGGAATAAGCATAAATCAAAACCAGGAAGCCAAATGCCCAGCAACACAGGTTATCTCAGCCTTTACTCCCTGTGCTCAGTATTACCCTGGTGCAATTCTGCTGACCATGGAATTACCTTTTAATAAATGCTTAACAAAACAACTGATTGAATGTGTTGTTTATTATAGTAACTATATCTGATTACACATCTACTTTCCACCAGTACATGTCCAGTGTTAAGGAATTTCATTTTTTATATCCAATCATTGCAAATATATACTCCAAAAGGAATGGCAACACGAATGAATCATTATTTGTCTTAAAAGTACTAGTACTACTAGTACTAGTAGATGATGCAGCGGTATATAAGTATAATAATAAAGAGACACAGTGGGTAAGAGACACAGTGGGAAAGAGGCCCCTCCCCTGTAATGCATACAGTCTAAGTATTGTGGATGAAGGTATAGTAGGAGATCTGCAGAAATGCTAATATGCAAAAATGTATATTCAGTGCCATTCTGTTGGGCTTTCTGTTTATACAGGAACAATAGTTCTCAGACTGTAGGGCTGCACCACTAAGGGGGGCCAAACAACAGAAAGAAGGGCCAGTCTGAGGGTTTGATTTGGGGTTTGTGGGTATTTGTTGTTCTGGGTTTTCCTAGAAGTATAGCATCTTAACAGTATGACATTTAGCAAAGGAAGATCAGATTGGCCACCACACAAAGCAACCCTTATCAAAGGGGACTTTGTCTTCCTATTTTTCCAAGCAGTTGACTCAGTGTTAGTTGCCCAAAGGACACTTAGACAGAAGTGTTGAATACTGAACCCTGTGCTAGTGTCTACTAATATATCATGTTTCATATGCCCATGTTATTTCCTAAGGGTAGTGCCACCAAATGCTGGGCCACAATCATGTGTGGTGAGGTTGAACCAAAAAGGTCTTAAACATCTGGACAAGATTCAAGCAGCCTTTGTTCTGTGGCCTTCTCAGTGGCAACATTTGCAGAGACTAGAAGGGGTAGGCAGGGGCAGGGGTTGTCAAGAAATCCCTGGAACATCATTGCTGACAGCAGAGGAAAGCTAAATGTGATATACTGCAACTGAGTAGTCACTAACCTCACTTGGAACCTGAAGGGTCTTCCCTTTTTTCTGTTCTCACCATTGCAGGCTGGTTTTATAGATCTAATTGACCAACGTTGGCAGCTGTTGTGCAGTGATGATATGCCTTACTGAAGTTAAATGCTCTAGGTGCTGTATTTTGCATTGCTGGCGCTGGAAAGATATGACTGATTTTTGTATTCTGGTTATTTTCCCATACAGGCTGAAAGGCATACATGTATTACAATATAAATGACTTAACAATACCAATAGGAACATCATTTTTCAGCTTAATGTGTTATAGAATTAAACATATTTGTATTTTATTGATCCATTAAGGGATATATGGAAGATTAGAGAAAGCCTCTGGAGTGCTACAAAAGATCATCAGAGATAGAGACAAAACAATTACTTGGAGAAAGGGAAAGATGTTAGAGTACAGGACAAAAAAAAACATGTCAGAAAATATTAATTATATTATTATTAGAATTTAATTTGCTGTTGTTTACTCACAGTTATTAAAAAAATACAAAAACACAACAGTACCTTTGATATGTTTATAATGTAGCAAAAGCCACCTCTCCTTCAGCCAGGGTTGTGATTCCCACAGTGCTTTATGTGTTCAGTGATAAACAGACCTGGCCATAGAGGCAAATGAGCTGATCTTTCCCCGATATGCCACTAAAGGGCATGGCTATATCGGGGATAATCTGAACGTTCGGTCGAACAATTGGATTACGATGAGAGCGCAATGGGCTCCGGCGGGACGGTCAGGACAAAATCAAACCTGTCCAATTGACCAAATGACTGATCTCCGCCGAACGAAAAATGTCGGGACTCTCCACACATGGTCCGAAAATCATGCAAATCCTCAATTCGTATGATAGGATCTTTGCGTCTATGCCCAGCTTAAGACAAATGCTGCCTTTGCTACCAATAACATTTGCATATTATTTTAAACCTATTGCATGGGTTACATTTGTAACTAATGTTCATTTGGAAAGTTGCCTAGAATGCAAATTTGCAGTGTAACAGTACAAGGATTAAATGTGAGGGGCGAGTGGGGTCTCAAACATAGATCCTTTATTATCCAAGATACTATGGGGCAAATTCACTAAGATGCGAAGTTCGCCTCACTTCGCCGCACTTTGCCAGGCGTAGTTTCGCCAGCGCTCCGCAAATTTACTAAAATCCGAAGTTGCGCACAGGGGTAGTGTAAGGTTGCGAAGTTGCAAATTTCAATGGAGGAACACGTATCAGCACTACAAATGCCTAGAAAACCTTCAAATCAGCAAATATAAATTTTATTTTGCCCTACACATGTGCCCACTGTCTAGGTAAGTTGCCATGAGTCAGGAAATGTAGGGGGGAAGGAGGGGAGCCCCAAAAATATTTTCGATCTTTTTCAGCCTATATCACCCATCATGTAGAAACACGCCAGCGTTTTTTGGGACTTAGAAAAAAAATTGACTTTTTTTTAAACAATCCCTATCTACTCTATTGCGCTTCGCCAGGTCTGAGGTGGTGAAGGAAGTCTAGCGTAAAAGGTGGCGTTCAGTACACTGCGCAAGTTAGTGAATTTGCGTAGTTACGTTGCTAGCGAAAATTCACCTGGCGTAAGGGTGCGAAGTAACACTAGCAAAACTACGCCAGCGTTCGTTAGTGAATTTGCGCAGTAACGAAAAATGCCAAACGCTAGCGAATTAACGCTAGCGTTCAGCGCTTCGTCGCTTAGTGAATTTGCACCATAGAGTCCAATAGAGTTACTGAATCTTGCATTTACTCATAGTAGACTGTATTCCATATATATTAACAGGTCCTTTGAAAGCAAATCTCATTTGCTAGCCCCCAGGCTGGATTTGGTCACAATAAGTACTTATTGGTGATGGGGTCAGTGTCTCACAGAGTGGAACAAATTAATTAAACAATTCTCTAAAATATTATTTTTTTTTTCATAATGAAAAATAACATTCTGAACAGCTTTCCAAAGCTGCTATTGAAAGTAGAACCTGCCTGTCTGTTTATAGTTTCTGAAATGCTGGTTCTAATTCCTGGAAATAATGTAGCAGAAGCTAATCAACAGACCTGGAAAGGTCCTGACTTCTGCAACATTGTTGCAGGTCAGAAATGTGCAACCATTTTTTATTTAGTTACAATTAAACCTTTAGAAATGTTAAAGGGATGATTCACCTTTAAATTAACTTTTAGTATGTTATAGAATTGCTAATTCTAAGCAACTTTTCATTTGGTCTTCATTTTTTTCTTTTTTATAGCTTTTGAATTATTTGCCTTCTTCTTCTGACTCTTTCAGGGTTTCAAAGCGTATACATTTATAGTTATTGCTAATTTTTATTACTCATCTTCCTATTCAGGTCCTTTCATTTTTATATCCCAGTCTCTGGACACTAGCAACCAGATTGCTGACATTGTAAATTGGAGAGCTGCTAAATAAAAAGATATATAACCAGTGTCGGACTGACCCACAGGAATACCAGGAAAACTCCCGGTGGGCCCAGGTGTCAGTGGGCCCTCCTGCTTCAAAACATTTGGCCTATTTCGTGGTCATTCCCTATTTCTATGAGCTAAAGAGGCTAAATAGATGGAATAATAGATTATAATATTATAGTATGTAAAGAAAAGAGACTAGGAGAATAGAGGTTGCACATGGAGAGGAATTATAATAGTACTGAGCGTAGGCCCCTGGTCTAAGGTTTTTGGGTGGGCCCCTGATCTAAGGTCTTTAGGTGGGCCCCTGGTCTAAGGTTTTTGGGAGGGCCCCTGGTGTCCCAGTCTGACACTGTAAATAACCAGGGGCAATCCTGGCCCCTCCGCTGCCTGAGGCAGCAGCAGCAGTTGCTGCTGCCCCCCCCCCCCTCCCCCGGAAATTCGCTCTTAAAGTACCAGGAGCAGCATTTTTGCTGCCCCTGGTACCTAGTGGGGCGCTACCGCCTGGGGCGACAGCCTCAATTCGCCTCATTGGCGAAGCACCCCTGTAAATAACTCACAGATAAAAGAAAATGAAAACCAATTGCAATCCGTCTCAGAATATCACTCTGTACATCATACTAAAATCCCTTTAATGGAGTTGTTCACCTTGGAGTTAACTTTTGGTATAATGTTGAGAATGATGTTCTTAGACAATTTGCAAAGGGTTTTAATTTTTTATTATTTGTGGGTTTTTTTGGATATTTAGCTTTTTATTTAGCAGCTCTCCAATTTGCAATTTCAGCATTCTTGTTGCTAGTGTCCAAATTACCCTAGCAACCATGCATTGATTTGAATAAGTGACTGGAATATTATTAGGGGAGAATCTGAACAGATATATATAAAAAGAGTATTAAAAAGGTCGCAATAACAATAATTTTGTAGCCTTACAGAGCATTTCTTTTTAGTAGATGGGGGTCAGTGACCCCTATTTCAAAGGTGGGTCGAGTCAGAAGAACAAGGAAAATAATTCAAAAACTATAAATATTAATAATGAAGACCAACTGCAAAGTTGCTGATAATGGACCATTCTATAACATACTAAACGTTAAAAAGGTGAACTAAAAGGTGAACCATTCACTATATTGGAAAGTTCCTTAGATTTTCTTTTACCTATTTTAAAATGTAAAGATATATCACATCGTTACAGACTGCACCACCAACTCAGCATCTTCCTATTAAAAAAGGTCATGTATGGACTTTGGCAAGACATTTATTCACTTTTACAAATAAATAAATCATGCTTTTTTTTATTCTTTATTTTTGCTCTTGCTTATTGGACCTTTGCTTTTTTGTTGGTTGTGCCACTTGTACCCACTCTGTTCTGAAATATGAAAGCGGTGCCCCCACCATACTGTCTGTAGAAAGACACTAGTAGTGCAGTATTATATTAAATCGCTCGCTGCAGCTCACAGCGGTCCATAACAGCTATTGAGAGATATGACTGCTGTATGACTGAAACTGGAAGCTTGTTCATTGAATTCTCTTTTGGGTCTCTATCCCATTATATAGCGCAGGGGTGTTAAAATAAACAATCTACCCTGGGACAGACAATTGATCCTCCTGGGATTCTAATCGCTAAATTCTGCCTATAAGCGTTCCCTGCGGTCAGACAAGACCTGAATATTCTCCTGTACAACTCGAGGCGATTTCCTTGTTAGTCCAGATTTGAATTTGTAATTGAATTTGAGGCCCAAGTCGTTGGTAATTAAACGCAATGTCACAGGTCTCTTTCTCTCTCTCTCTTGCTAAAGAACAGTCACCTCAGTGCAGTCTACTGAAATATTAGAACTTGTTTTATAACAGGGGTCCCTTCCATTGGAATCCAACACCTTAACCCATTGCTAGCTAGGTAGTTACTAGAAATCAGTTCCCCTCCAGGACTGTGAATCAGCTGGCTACTGCTACATTCTTTCCGAAGTCAGAACTTATGCAAAGAATATTGTCAGAGAGACACAATATCAGTTATTACACTTTTTTTAAAAAAATTGTAATTATTGTATGTTGGAATTGTGTTTAGAAATGCAATGATATTAAATAAGTCAAATGTATTTCTGGGTTTATATTCTAAAATGCGATTATGTGAGTTTAACTTAATCAGCATGAACAACATTTACATGCATGTGTACATTGAAATTCAGTGCTAGTATCATTACTGTTGTTATTATTATTATTATTATTATTATTATTAATAATAAGATGTTAATCCTTTCAAAGAAAGAAGATAATTAGATAATTCCAGTGTAGGACAGCACATAATTCAGCGCAGACCCCCCTTAAAAAGATATAAATATATATATATATATATATATATATATATAAAGCAGATAAAACCTCTTGAATTTGTGTGTGTGTATATATATATATATATATATATATATAATATATATATATATATACAAAAATACAAGAAGTTTTACCTGCAACGTACTTGCTGTATATATATATATATATATATATATATATATATATATATATATACTGTATCTGTGCATATAGCCTAACCACATGATTTCAATTTGGGCACATTAGTCTCTTGATACCAAATCCAGAGTCCAAAGAATATAAATCACCCAGCACCCACTCTCTTTGATCACCCCTCCCCCACTGATATCAATCAGGTAAATATCAATTGATCTTTTATGGCCGATGGGCTGTCAAGACGTATTAACTGTTCAGTGGCCTGTTTTGCCTTTTGGGGGAGCAGCAGATATGAAAAGGTATTGTTTGCTTCACTCCAACTACCCATACACAGTATCAGGTTTTATTTTTTAGATGTCCTAACTATTCCCACATGTTTCAGAAATAATTGCATTTTATTGACATTTTGGCTTGGCTCCTAAAGATGAATATCATTCAGCTGCTAAACATTTGATAGGTTTGAAGCTTTTTTTCTTCACTGTTTTAATGTGTATTATTTTGCTGAAATTTACATACAGCTGTGAAAATGAGCCCAAAACTATGCGATATGGTTGGATGCAAATAACAACATCATTTCAATTCTGAAAGGTATTTAATCATTTAGTCATCGGGTACAGGTTTTATGATGGACCAAATATATGGTATATCGTTATTCGCTAAAAAGACCTTATGTGAAATATTAGTTTTAATACAATATATTAATATTATAGTGCTCTTCTCTGTCTGTCTCTCTCTCTTCCTCTTTCTTTCTCTGGTTCTCTGTCTCACTCTTTATAGATATTTATTTTCCTTGATGCTGTAGATGTGACCAGTTTATATTCGTTTTTTATTTTATTTTTCAATCTCCGTAGTGAAACTTACTGCAATATTCAATATCCTTAGTGAAACTTGGTGGTAATAAAATATGGTTTGCCACATGGAAAGAATAAAGAAGATAAGATGCATACCAATTTATTTTGCTTGCTATTAGTATATTATATATAT